>JAJOZX010000183.1:210000-310000 GCA_023014485.1 Bathynomus jamesi
ACTATTTCCACCCGTCCATCTAGTGTCAATTTCTGTGCCATAGGTTCAACAACAAATCTGAAAAGAACAAAACACACATTAAAACACAAATTATTAAAATGTGCCTATGGTTCCTGACTTTTGCGCCACCCTGTATTTGTACGTGTTTTATACTCTACTGCCTCATTCAAAATGTACATGTACGACCGATGATGGCTATAAATGCCCATATACTATTAGTGTTTCCAAACCTTTTAACGGTATTGTGTGTGTGTGTGTGTGTGTGTGTGTGTGTGTGTTGTAGAGATTCTTTGGACATAGAATTAATACTGGACAGATTGCGAGCAAGGAACAAGAGACCAGTAATGCATCTACCAAAATATTAGAAAGAATTGTTAGAGGACTAACATGGATTCCGATCAGGAAAATCGACCCCATCACTACTAAGAGAGTGTCATAACTATCATTGATGCCTTCAAAATTCAAAAACAATGATGTTAATTACCTTGGCAGAGTCTGTATGTATTAAGAGTATGATCATGAAATAATAGTATAAAATGAGAGTACGGGCAAAGGAGGAAATTGAATCTATAAGAGAACGTCAGCAAGTTGTTACAGTCTAAGGAATATCATCATCAGGATTGGAGGTACGTACTTCCCGTGCCACAAGGAACAATACTTGTTCCACTATTGTTCATAATTATTCTAGTTACCGATAGAGATAAAGTAACCAGTAGTAGCAGCCCAGTAACATCCTTTGCTGACGGTATAAAAACCAGCAGACGAGTAAAAAATACAGCCTAAATAGTTTTTACAGACTTACAGAATAGACACATGATCAAAGCCTACATTAAGAAGTTTAACCGCGAAAATTTTCAGTTCTTAAGGTACGGGAAACGAAGGAACTAAAATCTATGGACTACTGTGCCCCAAATGGTCATGCAGGAAATGCAAACTTAAAAACAAAAGCTTTACGAGCTACAATGACGTAACGATAAAAAATTTAAAACACACAATAACGTAGTAATAAACAAAGCAAATAAAATAAAATTAACAATAATGGGAAGATACTGAGAACCTTTTAAAGAAAGGCACAAGAATATGATAATTTCCTTTGCTGAAAACCTTAATCATACTAAAACTGGAAAAATTATATATATATATTATTAGGGATGCACCAATACATCAGCCAACCATCGGTCTTCGACACCTCGAACACTTTCCATCATCTTGAAAATAATAATAATAATAAGTTGAAGATGACCTTTATGAAATATAGATTTGGGAAAAAAAATTGCCAGCAACTTTTTTTGTTTTAGAAATACTAAAAGCATTTTATTCACATAAAGAAAATGAAGATATTCTGTATTAAAAAAAAGTAAAAAGACGTTTAATATCGTGTTGGCAAGTTAACGTTGAAATTGAGTCATGAACAGATTGTGATGCAACATTACTATTATCTGCATTTCCGGATGAAACTTTAAAGTCAATTTGGCCACATTTTGGCAAATTCAAATGGTTATCCTGCCATCATTCTATCGGAACTTTTTTGGCACCAGTGAAGCCATTGGCCGATAGGCAGAATCCCTCCCACCCCCATCAGTGCATCCCTTATATATATAATTATATATATATATATATATAGGTTAGCGTGTAGTAGTAGTTAGCGTCGCTGACTACGAATCTATCGGCCCGGGATCGAGACCCGGTGACGGCAGGCGGCACACAGCAAAACCCAGCTGTTTATCCTTCCACACAATAAAGAAATGGGTTGGTAGATAAGTGGGTACCCTGGGTAACCTCGTGGTTAAGACGCTGGG
Organism: Bathynomus jamesi; assembly: GCA_023014485.1. Classification (NCBI taxonomy): domain Eukaryota; kingdom Metazoa; phylum Arthropoda; class Malacostraca; order Isopoda; family Cirolanidae; genus Bathynomus; species Bathynomus jamesi. Next base: position 211,800 of record JAJOZX010000183.1, read on the forward strand.
CTACTGGTGGGGCGTGGTTCGGATTCCACGTTAAACTTTAGGTCTAAGGTGGAGTGACAACTTAACCTTCGTCAGAATGACCAATTCGGGCGGAAGCAAAACCAAGGTTAAAACCAACAAAGGTGTACATATACAGTATATAAAACTCATTTGGTAATCCGATCAGAGAAGGACAAGAATCCTGTCGGAATACCTAAATCGTCGGATTAAATTATGAATTACTAAATGAAGGCTAATCCGATTAAGATTTATAATTAGTATTACGTGCAAAGGCCTTAAAGTGTTCAATAAATGGTTAAATAAGTGTAAAATGCCCCTTCAGTTTGCGCTCGAAAAAGTCTGTTTTATGTTCCTGTTTTGTCCCGTCGTAGGCACCAGTATGAAATATAACGATCGTCGAATTAAGCGATAAATGATCTCGACAAGCGGAAGAAGCGAAATTGGAATACCCGGACGTTGTGTATATATATATATATATATATATATATATATATATATATATGTTTATATAAAAATCAGCGAGCAAAAATCCTGTTTTGTAATACACACACACACGTATGTGATATATATATATATATATATATATATTATATATATATATATATATATATATATATATATATATATATATGACTTCAGAAACATTACAGGGGTCAAAGCTGAAGTCTTCAAAAGAAGACTAGGTGCCTGGCTCAGGAAGCAACTCAGAAAGCAACTCGCTCCTCCAAGCCAGGACTAGAGGCGGGGCCACCAGCTTGACCTTTGTGTGAAGAAAGACCGACGCACGGAACCCAAATAAGGTTAACAAGGTGTACATATATATATTTTGTGTGCGTGTGTGTGTGTGTGTGTTGCACATGTATTGTGTGCGTATGCTCGCTGATATGTTTTTTCCCCCAAAGAGAAAATCCGTTCGCATAAAAAATAGATATAAGCACACCGGACAAAAAATTAGTCACCCCTCTCAGAATGTACCTAATAACGTGTGACGGCGCCTCTGGCCTTGATAACCGCACGAATCCGGCGAGTTTAGTATGCGGAGGTACGCCTGCTGGTTCAAATTCATCGTCACTGGAACGAGAGGGCCCATTTCGTGGTACGAAAAACATCCCCAGAACATCACGGAACCACCTCCAGCCTGAACAACACCTTCGACGCATTCAGGATTAAAGGCTTCATTGGACCTGCGATGTACTCGCCGCCTCCCATCATTGGAGAACAAACAAAAACGGGACTCATCGGACCAAATTACACGTTTCCAATCTGCCGCAGTCCAGTTTTTGTGCCTCTGAGCCCATTTATAACGTGCCAATTTGTGACTTGCTGTTAACAGCGGCCTCTTCCGTGGTACCCTGCTCCAGATGTCCATCGCATGCAGTTCTCGTCGCAATGTCCGTTCGGAAATTGGTCGCTGGAGAACCTCATTGGTTTCTTGGAGCAATTGTTCTCTGGTTTGAAAACGATTTGCAGTTACTAGACGAGAAACATGGCGGCGCTCCCTATTGTCGAGAATTTTTTTCTGGCCACAGTTACGCCGTCGATTTTCAGTTGATTGCGAACTACACCACTCTTTGTAAACTCGCTGGACAGTACGCGTTGACACACCAACAAATTGGGCTATTTCAGACATTTTGTGTCCGTGGGCTCTGCCAAACACGATGGCTCCTTTTTGCCACTGAGTAACGTCTGCCTCACGACCCATTTTGCAGACTATATCCAACACACACTTTGTTCTTCACCACCTCACGAAACAGATCTGATCCTGTGTGCTACGTCACCGCTACTTGTCACTTACCAATGCTACATCAGCGCCCTCTGTGTGACCTTGAACTTCCTACTATCGGTGCTATTAGGGGTGACTAATTTTGTCCGGTGTGCTTATGTATAGTTTCAGTAAATTACTGTTTATATGTTATTAAAACTTATAAAACACATATTAAGTATATAAAATATACTTTCATTTGGTTAAATTTAGACCTACAGGTTACAGGGCAGGGGTTTCGACCTTGTTACTTGCGAGCACCACTGTGCTCCCCTGATAGTTTGACGGTGCTCTCTTGCAATGCTTAAAATCGTGTTTTGCAAAAGGAATTTTATTTTTCAGTTTTTTGGGGGCATTTAAACAATGTTTGAAAGAATTTTGACAGTGGTTTGATTATCCCTAATTTTTGCAGATTGAAAAGGTTGGACCACCCCCGGGATACAGCAGAGGCTTAATAACTTTTTTCAGTGTGTGTTTATTTTATTTCAAACCCAAAATAGAAATAGTATACAGACAAAAATAATTGTTAAGTATTATAAAAACAAAAAATTATCTACGATGAGTGTAAAAATTGGAAAACATTTTATATTAATTAATGTTGGGCCTTGGCCCTAGAGCGGTGTTTTTCAACACTTTTTGTTGCTGGCGATTCCCTTTTGAAAAAAAATTAAAAATTCGCGCCCCCATTTCCCTAAATTATGATGCAGCATACTTGAACTGCAAAACCAGCTCCCAAACTATTTCCCATGTGACGATGGAAAGTTGCTGAGAAGTGGATACTTAATCCGTTCAGTGAAAGGGTGGTCGAGTCTGCCAAATTAGCGAGAAACCTACGCGATAAATTGACTGAACTTTTTTTCTGACAAAGACCTCGCACTCGTCATTCCCGTCAGAAGACTTCTGTGCATTTTGGATAGCGTGGAAAAGTGAGTATCCGAACCTGGTGTCTCAAACATTAAAAGTTTTAATTCCATTTGCAACTTCAAACTTACTCCAATTGAGCTTCTCAACAATGGCTGGCATTAAAGCAAAGCAATGAAGCCGACTACAGGGTGTCGATAAAGTCTCGAAACATAGGAAATTTTTCTCAGCCATAGGTTATCCGCAACGGAGAAAAAAAAATATCTTAAAATATCCTATGTTTCCAGACTTTATGGCCACCGTGTATACGCATTACTTTGTATAGTCTACTCAGCCGAATATAAGATGAACAAATGCAAAGCTGGCATAGGTATTTCATTGAAAGACACACGCACTAACAGTTTCATATTGAGGCTACGACTAATAGAAAATAATTTCAACTGTAAAACTGTAACATTACGAGAGTTTCTCACTTAAAGAAACGTCTGAGTTTACAGATTTCTGTAATTTTCACTGGGAAAAATAAACTTCAATTTCCATATAGGCTGATATTTTTCATTTTGCTAAGCACAAGCTGAGCTGAGCACCTCCCGCGACCCCCAGACTGAAAAACACTGCCTGTGAGGCCATCTAATACAGTTTTCAACTCTTCTTTTTAATAATTAGCAGTAATCAGGGACAGGAAAGTATGCCATGTTCAAAATCCCAAACATACCTTCACAGGCTATATTCAAATACGTGCCAACTCGTAATTAATAAATGTCTGTAGTGAAATTAAATGTGTGCACATTGTCTGTACATACACACAATATGCAACAGTAATTACTGTACTTAGCTTTTTATTATTAGCAAAGTACCAATTTGCTTTTAATAATGAGATAATTAAAGTACAGGGTGTCCGAGAAACAATGCTTCTAAAATAGTTATATATATATATATATATATATATCACCTTTCCTTTCAAACCTTTCAAAATGCTTCGTGCGTGCGATGATTCCTCATTTCACGAAGGTCAAGCTTGTCGCCCCTCCTCTCCAGTTGGCCTGGTGAAGTAGTGAGTTGGTTTCTTGTACTCTCCACCTCTCATAGCCAGGTACACCCGGCTCATCGGGGACTGTTCTGAGCCAGGCGTCTAATCTTCTTTTGAAGATGTTCACCGCAACACCACTCGTGTTCTTTAGGTCTTTGGGCAGCTGATTAAACAGTTTTGGTCCTCTCACGACAAAACTATTTTCTTTCAGGGTTAAGTATGTTCCCTGTCTAGCCTTTAATTTGGGAGCACGACACAGTCTTCCTTTTCTACTTTTCACTGTTGTTTGGGAGTTAAGGGTTCAGAGTAAGATTAGGGACTAGTTTCTCCATTATTATGCCCAAATGGGCACGCTTGCCATAGGTTCACCACCACTGTTCTTGAGTATCTTGAACTGCCTCATCTTTGCCAAAATATGAAATGGGTGTCGTAATTGGGTTTACGGTGGTTTATAACTGATTCTTGGCTATGTTGTGGCGGAAACAGATAGATATAACCCACATAAAACTTAAAAAGTAATTTTGAGGTTATTTAATGAATTTCTACTTACTTTTTCTTTTCTGGATTAATGATATTCTCGAATTCAGTGTTTTGTTGCAAGGAATATGAAAAAACAAGGAAAGAAAAATAACCATTTTTTTTAAATTTGTTTTATTAAATACATATAATATAGAGTACAGAAACACGCAGCAAATGAGTACACAAATGGTAACGGCAAAAAACAACAACATTAACTATTCAAATAAAGAAGGCAAACGTTTAGCAAAATCCTTTTTGGTTTCCACGTTTGGCATCAGACTACGTGAAATCATTCTAGTTCTGATAAAACCATCTCGTGCTTCAAACCCAAATACCCAAATACTCAAACCCAAACGCTTCAAATGAAGAGTCCGTCGCTAATTTAATACAATGTTCTACATTCTGGGTATGATTGGGATAATTTTGGAATGTTCAATGCGTTTTCTTTGATAGCTAAAATTTCTGCTTTTGTTAGCTTCATTGTAAGAGTTAGCTCACTTAATTTAGTATCATTCCAATTAATTATTTCATCCCAGTCCTTTGCCGAGTCCTAGCTGAGTCAAACAACATTGCCAGAAGAATATTTTTCGGGTGAGCAAAGTAAGCATTTCGGGATATATACTTCTTAACAATTTCTACTGATTCTCTAGGCAAATGCTTAACCCTATTAATAGCAGAAAACACACGCCTTGGGCCATCTATGCAATTAGGTCTACACTTGATGTCAAACCAGTTAGGACCATAATTTGTCACAATGAAGTGTGTTATTGCATAAAGTTTCTTTGCTGGTTTCACTGTTGAAACATAAAGCCTACAAAATCTATTAGCAAGAGTTAACCATCTAGCACGACTAAAAAGACCTGGCTTTACATGAGCAAGGTGTTCATCAACTGTACCATTTCTGATTGCTAAAATAATGCGGCATAAGTATTGCTGATCTCCATCCACTAAGATCATCAACAATGTGTTGTGGCAGATATAATTGTTCTTTACCACTAGTTATAGGCAGTGTTGGGAGTAACGCCGTTACGTAACAATGTTACGTTTTTAGTAGTTGTAGCGGTAACGCCGTTACTTTTGAGATGTTGTAACGAAAATGGTAACGGCACTACTTTTTAGAGCGATTTCAATCGTTACTCGCTACTTTCAAACTGATCATTTGACTAGTATCATTTATTAGCTGTTAATTAGCTGTTAGCTCCTCCAAACGAGGAAGACTATCAGATGCCAATTTTGAAAAACCAGTGTTCCTGACTCCTAAAAAATCTGCAAGATTAGTTTTTTGGACAGGCCATTTTTTTATTTGAGTTTGTTTTGATTTTTTGTCATATTTGGTATTTTTAAGGCTTTTTTTACTCTTTAGTCTTTTCTTAAAAGTAACGGTAGCGGTAACGCATTGCTTTTTCATAGAAGTAACTGAAGCGGTAATGACGTTACTTTTTTATCACTGTAACGGTAGAGGTAACGCCATTACTTATAGAAAGTAACGTGCCCAACTCTGGTTATAGGTTTGAATTGTACTACTGGATTGTTTTCACAAAACTGGATGGCTTTTCCAACATGACCAACAAAGATACTTGTCCCAGATGTTGTACCATCCAATGTTTCAAAAATATGTCTGAGACGTAATTTATTTGTATGAAACATACAAATGAACCATTGAAGTGGCCTACCAAGTGCTTTCTCCACAACATGAATCACACCACCTTTATAACCAGTGTTAGTATTTGTGCTATCACACTATCACAGCCTATTATAGCTATATCATTTTGTAGCTGTCTCTCTTTATTAACTGACAATACTGAATTTGCTATGTTTGCAACCTTACTCGATGCTGGTGTCTGGTGAGTAATATACTTTCCACCTGGTTCAGCAATCATTACATAATGTTCTTCACTCTTCTTTTCACTGTACCACCTATCATTAACTTTCACTTTACTTAAAGTCTGATCCTTTCGACCATCGAAGTACATGGAAGTAATAGGATTCACTTTATCACTTTTCGAAGTCTTTCTCTTTCTCTTCGCTCTTTACTTCTGTCTATTACGAGATGGTCATCTTCTTTGATGATCATACCAACGTCTATCAAAGTTGCAGTTGTAATGGTAGCAGTAGCACGATCTGATACACCAAATCTATCTGCCTGCATTTGCAGCATGCCGCAAAGACATTCTCATTTGGCTTCCAGTATTTTCAAAAACACAGTCTTCAATTTCCATTATTCTATTGTCACTGTCTTCATCTGAAGAATTTTCTACTAAGCTCAAAGGTTGAACATCAGTGGAACGATTGATGGTTTTCTTTTCTTTACTTGTTCTGAGAGCTTCCTCTTGTATCCCGTTTGTAAAATTTGTGTGGCATGCACATCTACACTACCTATATATATTTTACGATCACTCCTTTGATCAAGTAGAAACTGTAATTCCTCTTTTGGCACTCTTTTATCTCTCCGACATATACAATCTATGTGAATTTCTTCACACTCATCACTGCATCCTATGTCTGTATGAGATTTTAAATTACATTTACAGGTACAAATATCAAACAAATTACTGAGACTATTCATATATTCATTTTTTAGTTTCACTGATGTTTTTGATCTACTCAATGTTGCTCCTCTTTCTATGAATCTTGCCACCTTTTGAAACAGCTTTTTCCTGAACTGTGGGGATTGATGCTTGCCGCCAAAGTTTTAGTAGCTCCTGAGTTATTTGTCTGATAACTAATTGGGTTGTTAGCTGCATTTTTCCTTTCTTTGAGATAGAGAAAGTACCGAGCCGCTCGTAAATTAGTTGGCAAAAGATTATGAGGCAACTTCTCAGGAGTTCCAAACATACAATGTTGCTTAGAATGCCTTGTGCTCACAAATTTTTTCCATGCTGAATAACTTGGGGAACTTGAAAGCGTAGATGCTGCTGCATGGAAAGCTGTTGATGTAGAGTTGCTGCAAGAGGGGATGTTGCTAGCTTGATGTGAAGGAGGATGTTGTTTCAGTTGTGGAGACACTGGTGTGTGGAATGCTGATTCCATCTCTGTTCTTCTACAGGTGAATTATTAACTGAAAAATAAGAACAAAAACTCGAGTAAATTTCAGTGAATTTTAATTGCTTAAGGAAAAACAACAAATATTTACTCAGTTTACTCAAGTCAGTCAAATGTACATTGTAACAAGTGTAACAGAATATTTGTTATCTCATTTCTCATAGCATGCTCACTAGCTTCTGACTCTGGATTCTGTAATTGGGGGACAACTACTGCAGCTGGCTGTCAGGTGAACTGTGATGCCTGGAGAGTCAGAAGACACGAGGCGTACAAGTATACAGTACGACCTTGGCAGGAATACTAAAATCTGGGAATGACGCAAAATAATATATTAAAGTTATAAAATTTATAATTTTAGTTTCATAATGACATTAATGGGGGTTATTCATATGATGTAATATTGACGGATGTCTGCTAGATGAGAACTCTATTTTCTGTGTTTGTTAAATTGTGTTCATGCAAAAATGGGGCCGTTAGAGAAACCTGGCACAATTTGTATCATCATATTCGTTTTTCTCAGCAAAAACTACACTAATATATCAGTGTGCCATTGTAAATTATAAATTTCACTCCGCCCATATATAACCTTTAACCTTTGGTTAGCTTCCGCCCGAACTGTTCATTCTGACGAAGGTCAAGCTTTTCACCCCACCTTAGATCTACAGTTTAACGTGGAATCCGAACCACGCCCCATCAGCAGCCCAGCGTCTTTACCACTAGGCCACCTAGGGTACCCATTTATCTACCAACCCCTTTCTTTATTGTGTGGAAGGATGAACAGCTGGGTTTTGCTGCGCGCCGGCTGCCGTCGGGTCTCGAACCCGGGGCCGATGGATTCGTAGTCAGCGACGCTAACCACATAGAGTGGGCCCAAAAAACTATTACCCTGATTTTGAACAATATAATTTTACCTTTATCAAATGTTATTTGTACAATCAATATATGTGTCCTGTATAGAATCTCATGGCCTATCTCGTGGTGAAGTTGGATTTCTGCTAATTATAACCATTATTTTGTAATTTTCTATTATACAGACATGGGTAGAAAAACTTTGTTACTATACAGTCTCCTAATTGAGTCCAAGATTATGCGGAATGTGCCCTCCTCCATTATTATCAATGCACGCTTGCAACCTTGCTCGCCATTCTTGACTTCTTCCTTATCGACGGCAGTACCGCATCAAGGATTTTTTCTTGGTAATAAGCAGAAGTGATTTTAGCATTTTGATCAACAAACACAATCTCTGTCTGACCTCCCTAACTTTGAAATAAAGATGGAAACCACGACTTTTTGAGAAAAATGCGGACGTTCCCTACAAAATCGATCTAGACTGATAGATTTTTTGTCCTGTCTTCCATAAACGCGGTCATTTTGTGTTTATTGTTGAAGTAACCGTAAAGGTCTTCTCGTCGCTGAACCATATTTTTGACACTTCTCTGTCTGGGAATTGATCTAACAGAGCACAACATTTTTCAACTCTTGCTTGCTTATGTGATGCAGAGAGCTTATGAACTTCGACTCTTTTAAAACATTTAAGACCCAAATCATCTTTTACTATACGACGAACACTAGAGCGAGAAATGCCAGTTGTTTTTTAAATTTCTCTAACGGACTTGTGGGCGTTGGGCCGTTCTTCTTGACTACATATCATGGATGAAACCGTGTCAATATTTTCCTCAGTACGTGATGTTTTTGGCCTTCCACTGCCTTCTTTTCGTTTGGTCAACCCTGTGATGTCCATTTTCTTTGAGATACTGAAGTCCAGGTATCGTCCATCGTTTATTTGGAAACTCTTTCTTCATTCGTTTTGCACCCCAGTGTTTCTCCTTACGCAAGTTCAATATCAATGCTTCATCTTCCAAAGAGTATTTCATTGTGTTATAACTTGTTCACCAACTGTAGCAGAATGATGGTCTGAAATGAAAAAGGAAATAAATTATTATTTTGTGTAAAAATTAGGAAAATTAATTATTTATGGAGAAACTGACTGTCATCTGAAAGTATCAGTTGCTGACTTTGACCGCTTTTCAATTGAGCACCATATTCTGATACGTCCCTCCAGTTGTGAGCTTGTACCACTACTCCTGGGGCGTTGAATCTAGATTCAAAGCCAGCGTTTGAAAGAGTAAAAGTATGGTACAACATACGGCCTCAGCAGTAAGATCAATATACAGGGTGAGCCACTATTTTTTCAAAAGTTGGGTAATAGTTTTTTTGGCCCACCCGGTATATATATATATATATATATATATATATATATATATATATATATATATATATATATATATATATATATATATATATATAACGCATTTTCTTACTGAAACTCGCTCGTTTTAACTTCGTTTATTTAACTGTGGAAATTATAGACGTGAGTCATGACAAGATTAAGTCGTAAGTTTTATTAAAATCGTACGGTCATTTTAACAGAGTAAATTCTGAATAAATATTGTTTTTAGCTGGGTAAAACAGGGCACTTTCCACAATATACAGGTGTTCACACTACTCAGAAGAAAATATACTGCATACAAGTATAATTTTTGTTAGGACCGTAGAAAAGTTGTCGGTTTAGTCAGGTGGTCACTATGCAAAGGTGGTTACACTGGCAAATTCTACTGTATATCTAAAATCAATTTTCACTCGGTGAATTAGATTACTGGGAAAGATTGCAAAAATTAGATAGGTATATATCCATGGAAGGAAGAAGGAGAGAGAGAGAGAGAGAGTGTGTGTGTGTGTGTGTGTGTGTGTGTGTGTGTGTGTACGCGCTCGAAGGCAACTGGGCATAAGCGAGGTCGTGTGTGCAATAATTCGCAGATGTAGTCGGGTAATGTTTTTTTTAGTTTACATTTATGGTATTTTGGAACATTAAAACATTCTATAAAAAAATTTAGGAATATTTTTATTGTCGGAAAAAAAGATATGCTGTTCCTGGTTAGGTTAGGTTAAGTTAGGCTTGGCTTGATTAGCGAGTACCTCACTATTTAGTGACTTGACAGAAAACACCGTTCTATCTCTCAATTGTTTCCAAATCACTTTTCACCCCCTTCTCGGTTCGATGCCACTCAGGCAAGGTTAGGTTAAGTTAAGTTAAGTTAGCTTAAAATCGGTTTGGTTAATTAGTTTTTTAGATATATAGATTTAAAAACTAGGTATCTCGTTTATACGGAGATCCGCACGTGTGTGTGTGTGTGTGTGTGTGTGTGATCACTTCTTACGAAAAGTAACTTAAGAATTAGCTCCTAATCTCCAATGAAACCCCATAACCATTCAGCTAATGTTGAAAACAAAAAATACGAGTATGGATGGTATCGCGAAATTGAAGACTGAAATAGGAATCCTGAATTAACTGCGAAGAAGAAGAATTTTGTCATTGGAGGACCAAACCCTATTTAACCACTTACCAAAAGAAATAGTGAATAATATTAGAGTCGATTCGGAATTCTTTACGAATGATATGAGTACGCCCGTTTATGCGAGATAGAAAGCCAAAGAAAAGTAACTCCGTCCCCCATTAAGCCAACTTCTGAAGGCGGGACCAAGAGCCTAACCTTCGTACGATGCATTTGATCGTTGGTTTTCCTCTAAAATTTCTAAAATTTTCTAAATTTTAATATATTTACATACGAGCTATACCTTATTTGTACAATTATTATATTAAAATGAATTTATTATTGAACACACCATAATTTTAGCTCCATTTTGTGATACAAATACAATTGCACTTTCATTTATGGAACCGTAGTTTGAGAATGTCCTCGATTATTCTTAGTGATATCAGGAAAAAAAATATATATATATATATGATGGAGTTTCAGACAGGATTCTTTTAAATAATTGTACAGTTTTCGAAAGAAGTTCGCCTACGAGACTAAGACTTCTAAAAGCATGGAGTTTCAGACAGGATTCTTTTAAATAATTGTACAGTTTTCGAAAGAAGTTCGCCTACGAGACTAAGACTTCTAAAAGCATACAAAATTACTATTTGGTAATATTCTGGTTTTGTTTGGACGTTTCATTCGTTTTGGCAACAAAAATAAAATTTCAAAAGCAGAACCCAGTCACCACTGATTAGTAATTTTTGTATGCATTTTAGAAATTTTATTTTTCTAAGCGAACTTTTTTCCGAGCTGTACAATGTACATAATAAGAGAACGAAAGTACCAATTTGCTTACAACGCAGTAAACTTATATATATATATATATATTATATATATATATATATAATATATATATATATATATATATATATATATATATACCCCTTTGCTTTGTCCGGAGCTATAGGGCGCGTCCCTCTGTGGCGAATGTGGGTACACCTTTCTTCGGTGTAAGGGCTTTCTCTGCCCTCGTGGACCATTGGGCCCGTTTGGGGACCCGGCTGATCTCCTGCTTCTTTTTCTTTCTTTTTCCTTAACCCATTCTTTCTGGCTTCTCCCTGTTTTTTTTTTTGGCGTTGTTCTTTGGACCTTGATTTTGACCCTTTCCTTGGCCCTTGGGTGTGGGAGGTGGTTGCCCTGCACCCTTGTCGCTTTCCAACCAAACCCAAACCCTGTCCCTGCCACTTTTCACCGGCGTTGGATGAGAGTGGCCGCCTTTCAGGCACAGGGACTGGGTGCGGGTGTATCTCCCCCTGCGTGACATCCATCGGCGGTGGGACCAAGTGTGCCCACACTTCGCCTTTCCCTTGTTGGAGTCGGTGGTGGCTGGATGCGCGCGGGGGATGAAGTTCTTTTTTGTTTAGCTATGGACACTTCTCCCCCCCGGCTTACGACTACTGCTTCTCATTCCCGGACTACTCTTTCTCTCAACACTCGGGTGGTGGGCAACCAGGCCCTCGAGTCCTTTACCACTGGAAGACCGCAACCTAATGGGGTTGACCCCCCTGTGGAAGCGGAACGCTTGCACTCTCCTTTTCCGTTGCCGACCCCAGTCCGTCCCTCGATTACGCCCTTGGACCTACACTCTCTAGAGCAGGGGCCTCGCCCCAGCCCACTTCAGCCACCTTCGGGCAAGTCAAGTCCACCGAGGACTTGCCCCCACAACCCGGCTTCTTGCTCTCCCCATATGCCCCCTCACCCGCCGCCAGCCCACCTCCCCGCGGAGAGAGCCTCGCGGCGGACGGGGGAGCCGGCATTCACGGCCGTCCTACCGACCGTTGAATATTCCAGTACATTTCGACTCTACAGCCTCCCTCTCCCCCAAGTATCCACAAATTCCTGGTGATTCGGCCTACATCTGGGTCCCTCCCGAACAACTCTGAACGGACGTTCCAGGCGATCCGAACCCACAGCAACTCCAGCCGCTATGACGTACGCCCACAGAGGGATGGCTCCCTCCTCGTAAAATCACGCTCAGCCGCAGAGACGAAAAGCCCTACTCTCCATCACTGAGGTCCTTGGATGCTCGGTGTCCGTTTCCCCACACCCTCGCCTGAACCAGAGTCAGGACACTATTTACGCCACCCGCCTACTGTCGGTCGCAGTGAACGAGCTCCTGGAGGATCTCGCACCCCAAGGAGTTACTAAGATCTATCGTTTCACATCCCGACAGGGAGGCACCCCCTCCCCCACCCCACGTCTGCTCCTTACTTTTAACTCACTAATCCCCCCTGGCCGTATTGTATGGGGTATGGGAGACCGCGCCTCATGCGAGTTTTCTATCCGCCCATACGTCCCAGACCCGACCCGTTGCTTCAAATGCAATAAATTCGGACACGTCAGCTCCGCTTGTCGACAACCGCATCCATTATGTGTTCACTGTGGACGACTCGCCCACCCTGACAGGTGCCCCAACACACCCAAATGCTCGAACTGTGAAGGCGCACATCCCTCTTCATCCCGAGAATGCCTTTTCTTCAGGTTCGAGAAGGAGGTCCGATGCCTACAGGTGACGGACTTCCTTAGCCCCCGTGAGGCACGCGACAGGGTGCGGAGTCGGGAGGTGAGGCCGGGGGTGTCCTATGCCGCTGCTCTCGGCTCTATCATCTCGGCACGCCGCCCTGGCCTGCCGCCGAAACCCCCCCAGCCACTGCTTCCTGTTCGCCACATAGCAAATCCTCGCAGGACCCGACGGTCCCCTGTCCCCCCACCGTTCCTCTTCTTCCCTCACCTCACCTGCCACGAATCCCCCAGGAGTCTGGGACCAGGGTTTCCAGGTCCCAGCCACCTCAAACCCTGCCTTCCCAGTACTCCCTGTACACGCCCGAACCTGCCGCCCGGAGCAAGCCGTCGAGGCGGAGACGCCGGAGCGTGTCACCAGACCCTCCGGCCTCCCAACGTCTCTCTCCCTCTTCCCCTAAGACCAAGAAGACGGCTCGGACCCTTACACCGCCCACCACGCCCACTATGTCCATCTCTCCCCATCGTAGAAGTCCCACCGTTCTACCCCCACATACTCTGACAATAGTGGCCGAAATCCACGACCCGCCCTGTACGACGAGACCCAGCCCAGTGGATCCAGTGGATGCGGCTCTGGCGCAGCTGCACGGTGTGACCGAGGGAAGCTCGGCTGCGCCCACGCCCATGAGTCTCCTGGATCTGCCCTTGCCTCCTGGTGCCATTTTCTCCACCCCTCCACGAGACCACTCTGGTTCACCTCCTTCCACCCCCATCGTACCTACCCCCCCAACATCCCCGACCCCCCCCTTATCAGCTACCCTGAGTACGCCCTCCCTCCCACCCGCCCGGTCTTTTGGTACCCCCTGTCACCACCTAGGGTCCGCCGTGAGACCCCGGACAGGCGGGGTAGCGCCCCTTTTAGGGTTAACCTGCCCCCCCCTGGCCCGACCATAGAAGCCCGACAAGGCACTTCCGACCGCTCAGCCCACGATGTTCCTCTGCCTGCCGTGATCCACGCCTCCGGTCTCGCTCGGCCGACTCGACCCCGCAACCTCCGCAGGGTTCGACAGGCCGACCGATTCCTTCCCTGGTGAACGGTAGATAGCCAGCCATGCTCGCGACCCAGCCTTCAGTTTCGCGAACTCCAGATCCCCCTTCACACTCCAACCCCTAGCGCCTATACCTTTACCCATCCCCCTTCATCAACTAATGGATCCCCCGAAAACCACGATAGTCCACTGGAACTGTCGAGGAATCTTTGCAAACAATGAAGGCCTTAACTCCTTGATTGCCACTTCCCGTCCGGTGTGTGTCTGTCTCCAGGAGCTAATCCTGGGGACCAGGTCCATGCCCTGCCCCACTGGTTATTTCTGCGTCGCCACCCCGCCTCCTACCTGCACTCGAAGGGGAGCTGCCATCCTCGTCCACCACGCAGTCCCCTTCTACAATCTCTCCATCCGGTCCCCGCTACAGGTGACTGCCGTCCGGCTCTCCCTGGATAGACAGTACACCATTTGTTCAATCTACCTTCCCCCCCACGCTCAAGTCTCCCGCGACGACCTGGTGGAAGTCGTGGAACAACTCCCCAGGCCCTTCCTACTACTGGGCGATTTCAATAGTCGTCACCCCTTGTGGGGCGACACACACTCCACCTATATGGCCCCAACCCTGATATCCGTCATGACCGAGCTCTCCTTCGAGTGCCTCAACGATGGCTCTCCAACATTCTACCATGCCACCACCTGCACTCCATCCTGTATAGACCTGTCCCTCGTATCAACTGATGCCCTCCTAGACTTCACGTGGCAAGTCCTCCAAGAGGACTATGGCAGTGACCATCTCCCCATTCTACTCACCCTCAATCGACCCGACCAGACCGTACGGGTACCGGTAAGGTGGGTTACCACCAACGCGAATTGGGCCCGCTTCCGCGACAACACATATACCACCCTTACAACTGCCCACTTCCCATCCATCGACGGGTGCGTCGCATACTTCGAGTCCGTCGTTCTAACGGCCGCAAGCACAAGCGTACCACAATCCTCCGCCTACCCCCGCGCCCGACGGGTTCCTTGGTGGACCCCGGAGTGCGCGGAGGCCGTGCGCGCCAAGAAGAAGGCAACTCGGCGCTTTTACCGGACGCGACTCCCCATCCATCGCACGGAAATGCAGCGGGTCAGGGCCATCGCCCGCCGCACAATGAAGACAGCGCGCCGAGCCTCTTGGCGTGCCTTTGTGTCCGGCATTACCGTCAACACACCTTCGGCTACCATCTGGAAGAAGGTGCGGGGCGTCGAGAGGCGACATGTCCCCTCCCGACCCCCGGTCCTCCGGACAAACGACGGACTCCTATGTGAGCCCAAGTCGGTGGCAGACCACCTTGCTTCTACCTTCGCCGCCGTTTCTTCCTCTGCAGCCAATCCCGTACCCGCCCCTGACGATAGCCCCTCCCCACCGTCCATAGACAGCACCTACAACCGATTGTTCACCATGCGTGAACTACAGACGGCACGGCCTCTCGGCGATCCCCTTGCCCCGGCCCGGACGGTATTCCGTACGGCATGATCCAACACCTCCACTCTACCTTACAAATTTTCCTGCTAGACTTATACAATCGCATATGGATAGAGGGTGCCTTTCCCTTTAGGTGGAAGGAGGCCCACGTCATCCCTATCCCCAAGCCCGGCAAAGATCCCCTGGACCCCACAAACTACAGACCAATCGCCCTGACATGTTGTGCCTGCAAGATCCTCGAAAAAATGGTCGCTACGCGATTATCGTTCGTCCTTGAACGTACCAATTCCTTCCCGTCTACCCAGTCCGGCTTCAGACAATTCCGCTCCACCACTGATCCCCTCCTGCTTCTCAGCCGAGACATACAGGATGCCTTCGACAATAGACAGTTCGTACTGTCAGTTTTCTTCGACATCCAGAAGGCCTATGACACCACCCGTCGAGCAATGATCCTCGGTCAGCTCCGACATCTGGGCCTTGTCGGAGCCATGCCTACCTTCATCAGGGGCTTCCTTACTCCTCGGACCTTTAAAGTCCGGGTGGGCTCAGTCCTCTCTGACACCTTTGTGCAGGAGGACGGGGTCCCACAGGGAAGCATCCTCAGTGTTCTCTGCTTCTCTGTCGTGATGAACACGGTCTCACAATGCCTTCCACCTACAATCCGCTCTTCCATCTACGCGGATGACCTTGCAATCTACTTCGCAGGGCGAGAACCATCTGTCGTTCAGCGGCAAATGCAGCTCGCCATCTACCGGGTGGAGAGGTGGGCGACGTCGGTGGGTTTCCGCCTCTCCATCCCTAAGTCCAAGTGTATGGTCTTCAGTAGAAGAAGACCCACAACCCTTCCTCTACCCTCTGTTACATTATACGGCAGTCCTCTTGAGGTGGTACCCTCCACGCGTTTTCTGGGCATGACCCTGGACCGACGGCTCAATTGGGTTCCCCATCTCAAGCACTTAAAGCAATCCCTTCGACGCCCCCTCGCTCTCCTGGATCACCTCTCTCACACCACATGGGGTGCAGATCGACGCTCTCTTCTTCGCCTTTATACTTCCATAGTACAGTCGAAGCTGGACTATGGTAGCGCAGTTTATGGTTCAGCCTCCAACGCCCGCCTCCGTATCCTGGACCCGGTACTTAATAGAGGCCTCCGCCTCGCCACCGGTGCTTTCCGCTCCTCCCCAGCCTCCAGCCTCTATGTGGAATGTGATCATCTCCCTCTCGCCCTCCGACGGGGTCTACTCCTCATGCGGACATACCTCCGTGCACAGAGGCTACCTTCTTCGCTTCTGGGCACGGCGGTTTTAGAACTACTACCTCAGGGACGGAGCTGGCACTTCACTGAAGCGGTCCGCTCTTTTCTTGATCTTTTCAACATGCCCGCCCCCTCAGTTATCCCCATTTCATTCAGCATCTACCCCCCCTGGATCCTAACCCCTATCAAGTTCTGCAAAGATCTGTGTTCCCTACCGAAGACTACCACGAGCGCCATGATATACAGGTCACTTTTCCGCGAACACGCAACCCAACACCCGGATGCAATCGCCATTTACACGGATGGTTCCCGCTCGGAAGCTGGTGTGGCCTCCTCAGCGGTGATTCTGTCCCAGCCGCTCTCCCGGAGCGTCGGCCTGCCCCGCGAGGCCTCCGTTTTTTCGGCGGAACTTTTCGCCATAACGGAGGCCCTCGATATTGTGCGCACCCACTCTGCCAGCTCTTTTGTCATTTATTCGGATTCCCAAAGTGCACTTCTCTCCCTAGAAAGATTTAACTCCCCTCACCCGCTCGTCTGTACCATCCAGCAGACCTTCCACTCTTTAACGATCTTCCAACATAAGACAATCGCATTCTGTTGGGTCCCGGATCATGTCGGCATCCAGGGTAACGAGGCGGCGGACCGCACAGCAAAGACGGCCTGCTTGCTGCCGGCCTCCTCCCGACCCCTCCCTTCTCCGACTTCTTCCCGGCTTTCCGCTCCCACTTCCGCTCCATATGGCAGCGGGAATGGGACCAGGCCACACAAAATAAACTCCACACGATCAAACCGCACATAGGACACTGGGCTTCTTCATTCCACCGGTCCCGCCATAAAGAAGTAATCCTAGCCCGTCTCCGCATAGGTCACACCCGCATCACCCACGGACACCTTATGGCGAAATCGCCAGCCCCGCTTTGCTCTACCTGCCATACCCCTATCACTGTCTTACACCTTCTGGTGGAATGCTCAAAGTTGGCCGCTCTCCGTCGCAGGTGTTTCCCTCTCTCGGCCGAAAACCCCATACCCAACTGCCTACGATCTATACTCGCCGACGGCCCCCACTTTTCAGCAGAAGCCGTTCTCCTCTTCCTTACTCACTCCCATCTGCTCCATCGTATCTGAAACCGTACCCCTCCTACCCATTATCCATCGACTGACCCTTACTCATTCCCCTAGTCTACCGCCCCTAGCACAGTGACATCACCCACTCACTGCCTCGCCGAGATATGTACCGTACTGCATATGAAAGCATAATTATTAACATTTTTAACACATTTCATTACGAGTGTCTAAGGCCTCAAGTAACCGTCATCTTCGTGGATACATCGTTCAATCCGAGTTTCTAAAGACCTGAAAACATTATCCAAATGCTGCTGAGAGATTTCGTAATTGTATTTGTGATCCTGGCTATAGGTTCACCCGAAGAATGTGGTTTTGATGAATTAACAACGCTTTTAACGTGGCCCCATAAAAAGTAGTCCAGTGGGAACAGGTCAGGTGAATGAGGTGGCCAAGTAATTGGTCCGCCTCTACCGATCCACTTGGCTGGGAAGACTTTGAAGAACCGTCGCACATTCAAAGCATAGTGGCAGGGAGCACCTTCTTGTTGTTCCCAAATGCTGCAGTTGTGACGGTTGACTTTGCCACTGATGTGGGATGTTGTTTCATCAGAAAATGTCGATTCGTCCAGAAATCCAGGGGGATTCTTAATCTTTGATTGGAACTGCTCACAGAACTCTAACTTTGCATGGCAGTCATGTTCCAGTAACATTTGAACCACCTAAGTCTTGTACGCATGTCCATGCAATTTCACTTTGAGATTTTTACACACTGGTGATTGCAGGATGTTTAGTTCATCGGATGCACGTTGCAACGATTTCCTTGAACTCCTCTCAAATGCCTCAGGATGACGGCCACAGTCTTCAAAGTGACTTGAGGCCTCCTGCATCGAGGTCTGTCATTCACTGACCTAATTTCTTTAAACTTTTTCATCCAATTGTTAACTACCCTATGTGGTACATCTTTCTGGTAATGAGCTGTGAACTTTCCTCTCACAGCCGTTATGGACTTCAGTTCTCCTAGAGTCTAGACATAAAACACAGTAACCATTCTTCTACTGTCGTCATTTTCAATCAGTTTCAGCGTTTCGGCTTGATATGATGTGACTTGAAATAAAGTGAAGAAAAACATTAAGAATTATGCTTTCATATGCCGTTTATACTTTTTCTATTATGTGTACGTCAAAAGTTATTAATGTTTAAAATTGCGTGTGTATATATATATTTTTTTATGCAGGAAGGAGGGGCCAAGGGCGAACGCCCGCAAAAATGCCTCCAGACACCCCCCCCCCTACCAATAGAAGGAAAACGAGAGAACCAAAATCAAGATCCAGAGATTTCGAGATGCCTGGACACTCTGCGTTTAAAAGATTGGAGGTCATAGACAGAGGGAAAGATGGATTGAGGAAGGTTGTTCCAGAGTTTACCGGTTGAGTAGATGAAAGCTTGAAAATACCAATTAATCCTTTTATTAGAGAGTTGGACTGAAAAGGATGAGAATGCGTCGAAAGTCGGGTACTGCGTGCTCTCCTTAAAGGAGCAGGCATACAGGAAGAGAGTTCAGAAAAGTAATGTCCGTTATAATAGCGATAGTAAAATGAGTGTGAGGCAACATTGTGGCTAAGAGAGAGAGAGAGATTGAAGACAGTCAGTAAGAGGCGAGAATTGAAACGAAAAGCCTTTCATTCCACCCGATCGAGTAGAGCTGTGTGGGTTGAGCCACCGTACACATAAGAAGCGTACTTCATACAGGTGCGGACAAGTCCCCTGTAGAGTGACAGCAACTGAGCAAGGGTGAAGAAACTGCAAAGCCGGTACAGCACACCTAACCTCTTAGAAGCTGTTTCAGAAAGAAAGTATAAATCATCTTTCCAGGAAGGATCACGAGAAAAGGAAACACCAAGAATGTTAAGAGAAGAGGAAGGATTGAGTTGTGTATTGTTGAAGACAAAGGGATACTCGTGTGGAAGATTGTGACGAGTAGTAGAAGATGAAAGAACTGGGTTTTGAGGTATTGAAAGCCACAAGGTTTTCTCTGCCCCAATCACAGATAGTGGAAAGATTAAAGGTCAGGTGCGCTATAGCCGTCTCACGCGAAGCATGGAATGACTGTTGAGAGGACGCTTTGTAAAGAGGGTGGAGAAGTGAAGGGTAGAATCATCGGCATAGGAATGGATAGGACAGGAAGTGTGATTTAAAAGATCATTGATAAATAAAAATAAGAGAGTGGGTGACAGGACAGAGCCCTGAGGAACACCAATATTAATAGCCTTAGGAGAAGAACAGTGGCTATCTATAACCACAGCTATAGATCGGCCTGAAAGGAAATCAGAGATAAAGGCACAGATAGAAGAATAGAAACCAAAGGAGGGCAGTTTGAAATTAACGATTTGTGCCATCAAAAGCTTTTGATATGTCTAGCGCGGCAACAAAGGTTTCGCCGAAATCCCGAACGGAGGATGACCAAGAGTCAAAGAGGTATGCAAGATCACCTTGCGGAACCGATACTGACGATCTATAAGAGATTGTAAATAGAGAGGTGTTTAAGGATCTTCCTATTAAGGATAGATTCAAAAACTTTTGGAAGGCAAGAAATCAAGGGCCTTGATTTCCTTGATTTCCTTGATTTGATAGTCCACATCAAGAATCTCTCGTGGCAAAACGCATTATTTGCGAAGAACTAAAACTAGCGAGAGGCCCTCAAGCTATTAATCTTTCGAAAAGATTGCTTCTGAACTGCAGGTTTGCTTCAGCAAACTACAGAGATGCTCTAAAGAGGAAAAAAGAACAAGAAAAGAAATGTCAATCAGACTCAAAGAAGAGAAGAATAAATAAACAGATAAAGGACGTGGAAGAAAAGCAAAGAAAGGTGATGCAGAATGTAGAAAAAGGGGTTGCTGCCCATGACGGAAGAAATAAATTCTTTGAAGAAAACTAGTCTATGAAAATATTTTATTTGGTTGAAGAAATGATGGTTCTAGTTTGAAAAAATGATTACCCATGCTGTGCATTTCGCGTCTGTTGGCCAATGATTAAATCTCATTATTGTGATACAGTATTATCAATACAGGGTGTCCCAGAATTAACTATCTATTTCAATGAAATCGGACAAATTTTTTAAAAACACACTTTTATTTATGTTTATCATGTTTAATATGTGTTAAAAATGTATAAATTTCTAAATTTTTTTCATAATTTTATTTTCATAATTTTTTCATAGTTTTATTTTCATTCTCTTTCAAAACCCTATTAATAATGAATACACAAGAACGCATCTTTGTTGTAACATCCCGTATCAAAGCCTTTTTCATCAGTGTCGAACGCAAGATTCTATGAACTGTTGTCTTGGATATGTTGAGTCTTCGACCGGCCTCCCTAACCGAAGTTGTTGGTTCATCCTCAAACAATTGTCGTACCTGTTCGGTACTGTTACGTGCTGTCCTTGGGCGTCCTCTTCCCACCTCGTCGTGTACGGATCCAGTTCTTTTAAATTTGTTCACGAATCGCTTTGTCTGTAGGACCGGTTCTGTGGAATCTTCTTGTAAATTTTTCTCTGATTTCATTACATTGCATTCCTTTGATACGGGATGTTACAACAAAGATGCGTTCTTGTGTATTCATTATTAATAGGGTTCTGAAAGAGAATGAAAATAAAACTATGAAAAAAATTATGAAAATAAAATTATGAAAAAAATTTAGAAATTTATACATTTTTAACACATATTAAACATGATAAACATAAATAAAAGTGTGTTTTAAAAAATTTGTCCGATTTCATTGAAATAGATAGTTAATTCTGGGACACCCTGTATAGCGTGGTCTATATACGTTACATTTTCTTTAGTTAGCATAAAAATAGATTGAGTGATTAACAATTTTGATTTTTAGTCAATGACCAAAGATGTTTTTGTCATTGGAAGGTATTATTTTGAGTTATTTCCTAAAGGAAACTTTTAGGTTATGTTATGTTATTCTTTATTTACTGTGTCTATTTTAAAGTATATTTTTGATACCATAATAGATGAATATTGCAAGTTTAAATGCGAGTCTCTCTCATTCTTTTATAATAAAGTTGCCTAAGGTAATGCCAATTTAAACATTTTTATTTGTTGCATATAATTAGTATGCTATATTTGTATACCTATAATAAAAAGACAGAGGCTAGTTGGGTGGATTAAAAAATAAAAGGGTTTTTTGGGGGGGAGAGAATTTAAAATACCTATACCTGGAATTTTGTGAATATTGCCCTGGAAAACCTGGAATAGTCAGGGAATTTGAAACTGTTACATCTGCAGACACCCTGAAGGCAATTTGACGACAGTTGGAGGGCTGAGAGTGGTCACCCTTCTTCGGGACGGGTTGTATGAAAGCAAACTTCCAGTAGGAAGAAAAGTACCAGATGAAAGACAGACGAAAGAATTTGCCTAGGCAGGATGTCAGTACAGAAGCACAGTTCTTGAGAACAGCAGAAGAGACCCAAATAGGGCAAAGAAAACATCTTTGGAAGAGATTCTAATTTTAGACGTTATTAAATCAGAGGAGGGAGGAGATGGAGGAACGGCACCGGAATCGTCCAGAGCTGAGCTGAGCTGGAGGCAAAACTTTGAACGAAGAGTTCAGCCTTATTAGTAGAAGAAATGGCAACTGATCTATCTGAATGGAAAAGAGTGGGGAAAGAAGTAGTAAAGTTGTTAGAGAGGTTCTTGGTTAAATGCCAGAAAGAGCGAAAAGAATTGGAATTAGATAAGTTTTCACATTTTTGTCTGATGACGGAAGTTTTGGCGAGTCGAAGAACAAATTTTGCACAATTCCAGGCAGAAATATAAGCAGAGTGAGATAAGGACTTGGGTGGCGACGGTACCTTCTGAAAGTATTATATCAAGCAAAGTTAAACCAAAGTTTTTTTTGCGTAAGTAGTAGGAAAAATATGGAATATACGCCTCCATGCCCGAGAGAATCACCTCCATGATTCACTCAGCGCACTCGAAGGGACCCCGGGCAGGGAAGCAATAATGACTCCATGTGAAATCGAAATAGTACTGTCTAAGGGCCTCCCGATCAGCGGCGCCAAAGTGCCGAAGGCCGAACTGGAGCGATGGGACAGGGAATAAATATAAAGATTGTGGTCGGAGGAGCCCAACGAAGGAAAAAGTTTGACAGAGTAAGGAGGAGGATGAATGGTGAAAAATAAATTCAGAATGTTGGGCCTATCTCCAAGACGATTGGGGATACGAGTAGGGTGCTGTACAATCTGCTGTAGGTCATTCAGGATAGAGAAATTGTAAGCTAGTTCACCAGGGTTATCAGTGAAATGGGAGGAAAGCCAAAGGTGGTGGTAAACATTGAAATCTAAACTGGAGATTTCAGCGAAAGGAGAGTGGGATAGAATGTATTCCACTTTGGATGTGAGGTAGTCAAATAGTTTTGGATAGTCAGTAAATTAAGAGAATGGTAGACAGCGCAGATGTATTTAGTTTGAGATGGGCATGTTAGCTGTAGCCAGAGGGTATAGAATTCTGAAGAGTCAAGTTGAGGAATACGAGAGCGAGTTAAGTCGTTGCGTACATATACGCAACATCCACCTTTGGAATGAATTGGAGTATAGAAAAAATAGGAGAGTACAGAAAAGGGGTTGCTGTCAGTCGTCCCAGATACCTGAGTTTCAGTGTGGAGGAGGCGGCGAGGTTTAGAGGAGAAAAGGTGTTCAACAGACTGAAAATTTGAGGAAGTCCTGGAAATTTCGAGTGGGCAGTAGCAGAAGCAGCCCCCTGCCCCGGTCTGCGTTCCCGGCACCGGCAGTGGGGTAGCCAGAAATGGGGACTTCTATGGTCCCCTCCCCAGGGTACTCCGAGGCTCTTAAAAACGATGCTATTAAAAAAAATTGTGTAGTGTGTAAGAGGCATGGATTATGTAATAAGGAATAGATGGAGAAGCGTGTGTTTGAGAGCATATTGAACTGCTCACAGGGTAAATGAGACACGGAAAAAGATCAGCTAAGGAGGATAGTGACAGGAGAAACGGGAGTTCCAGCACCCCCTGTCTCCTGCCTAACGTCCCACCCGGAGTACTTCCTTGTCTACAATTTCCTCCTGTTAGCTAACACACACACACACACACACACACACACACACACACACACACACACACACATATATATGGTGTAACAGAAGTCCGTTACCATATGAGATTTTTTATTTGTTATAAAAACAGTAAATGTTCAAATTAGATGCCATTCAGGTGTTGACACATGTTAATTCCATCACGTAAGCTACATTGAATGTTACGTAGGACATCGTTACTGATGTTGTTAAGTCCTGTTGTATATTGTCTTCTAACTTTTGAATAGTTGGTGGTTTTGTCTGGTAAACAACCAACTTTAACTCTTAACCTCTTTTGGACCACTGGGTCGAATATGTACCGTTTCCAATACACGCACTCATAACTTAACCCTACAAAAACTTCGGTCGTTAAGAGGTTAATAGGGAATCATGGGTCAGAAATAAATTGCGTGTTGGGTCTGTGGGACCCTTGAATCCAGGGTTAAATGTCCTCAGAGAAAGCTACATGTAATGAAACTAATTTTACTTTCTGTTGTGGTCTGTAATCAGCTATATTGTTCATTATTTATAAACTTGAAACAAAATGAGAAAACATTAATTCCTATGGTAACGACCTTTCGTTATATACAGGGTGGATAAAAAAAAGTGACCCCTTAGAGGTAAACTGTCATATTAAAAAAAGTAAGGGGACAAGAGTTCCCAAACTTCATAAGTGCTTACCTTAGCAAGTTGTTCGTCTTAATTGAGAAGTTGCTCGATGTATCCCCCTTCCTGCTCAACGCAAGCCTCCAAACGTGGACGCCACTGATCAATACACTTGTTTACATATCGTTGAGACACCTTCTCCCAGCCGAGCAGAATTCTTTCGCGTAGTTCATCAATGTCTCTTATATTGGTACCAGGGATGTAAATTTTGGACTGCAAGGCTTCCCAAACACCATAAATCTAGTGGTGAAAGATCGGGGCTACTAGCCGGCCACATATTGGGTTCGATAAAATCCGGTGTTTCGTTCTCAAGGAATGTGACAGTTTGGCGTGCTCTGTGAACAGGGGCTCCATCTTGTTGGAAAGTATATCTTTCACCACTAATTCGTCGAATATCAGTTAGATAGAGCGAAAGATATACTCTCCAACAAGATGGAGCCCCTGCTCATAGAGCACGCCAAACTGTTACATTCCTTGAGAACGAAACACCGGATTTTATCGAACCCAATATGTGGCCGGCTAGTAGCCCCGATTTTTCACCACTAGATTTATGGTGTTTGGGAAGCCTTGCAGTCCAAAGTTTACATCCTTGGTACCAATATAATAGACATTGATGAACTACGCGAAAGAATTCTGCTCGGCTGAGAGAAGGTGTCTCAACGATATGTAAACAGGTGTATTAATCAGTAGCGTCCACGTTTGGAGGCCTTCGTTGAGCAGGAAGGGGGACACATCGAGCAACTTCTCAATTAAGACGAACAACATGCTAAGGTAAGCATCTATGAAGTTTGGGAGCTCTAATCCCCTTACTTTTTTTAATATGACAGTTTACCTCTAAGAGGTCACTTTTTTTACCCACCCTGTGTATATATATATATATATATATATATATATAAAGTATAATATGGGCCGCGGTGGTAGTGTGGTTAGCGTCGCTAACTACGAATCCATCGACCCCGAGATCGAGACCCGGTGACGGCAGCCGGCGCGCAGCAAAACCCAGCTGTTTATCCTTTCACACAATAAAGAAATTGGTTTATAGATAAATGGGTTCCCTGGGTAGCCTAGTGGTTTAGACGCTGGGCTGTTGGTGGAGCGTGGTTCAGATTCCACGTTAAACTGTAGGTCTAAGGTGGAGTGACAAGCTTGACCTTCGTCAGAATGAACAATTTGGGCAGAAGCAAAACCAAGGTAACCAAGGTGTGTGTGTGTGTGTGTGTATATATATATATATATATATATAAAATTTTAAAGACGGTAGAGACTGTTATTGAGGCTAATTGAACCTCAGTAAGTTAATCTTCGATGTTAAGTGAACGAAACTTGGGGGTATATCGTAGCTTATGAACAGAATTTCTACTCCAGGTCCAGAGATGTTACAAACATCTTATTAAGGACATAATGACTGAAGTATATAATTGTAGTTATACATTTTTTGGAGATGAGCTGTCTGCTGTATATTACGTATGCGTATACTCGTTCAAAATGTAATATTTATATCGCTGTAAACTTGATGTAAATAAGGATCTTAAATCGTAAATGATGAAAATTATTAATATAGATGCAACAACAGAATCCCGTTTACATGTTATAACTTCACAGTTTCAGCCATTCTCCTTCAACTCCTCATAATAATTTTATTCAGTGTCGCCTGTATATATATATATTTATATATATATATATATATATATATTAGAGTCTCGCGTTAACGCGACTTATGGTAACGATTATTTGATAACGCGGCACCCTAAATTATACCTATAAGAATGCGTTAACGCGGACCGCAACACGTCAACGCGGTCCCAACTTGGAAAAATCCAGATATTATTTTTTAATATCGGCCGCACAGCCTCTCGGCGCCAGGAGTTAGCCGCTTCCTCTTTCTGGAAATTTCCATCCGTAGCGGCCGAGGCGGAGGAGGCAAGGGCTACTATCGTATTTTGTGACGTTGTTTTATGCATCTGTACAGTTTTTTTTAATTTGTTTAGCCTTCTATTGACCTATTTCCGTATTTTAAGTATGCGTTTTAAAATTTAATAGTTACTGAGCATTTTGGTGTTTATTTTCTGGCCTCTCGTCCCTAATCTCCCGTTTTACATGTAAAAATGTCTCACGTTAACGCGGACCGTATTAACGAGCTTCTCAGCAGTCCTTATCTCGCGTTAACTCTACTGTGTGTGTATATATATATATATATATATATATAAAACGAAAGTTCAAAACAAACATTAAATTAATATCGTAATTATATTCTAAATCGTAATCAGTGTTTCTGTGAATCCATTCCAATTTTTCCTAAAAAGAGGTCTTCTTTGATGTGTACAAAATGGGTTTAAAAAATCTGCTTTCAATTAATTCATTCGTTCAAACAAATTCACGGAGAGGTTGTTCGGGTTCTTGTTGGGTTTTTTGTTTTCGTTGTTTGTCGTTTTTGTTTGGTTTTTCTTTTGGTGTTGTTTTTGTGTTGTTCTTGTTTTTGGTTTTAGTGTTTTGGCTGAGGAGTTGTAATAGTTACCAGATTAGCTTTGCTTGGAACGGAGATGTCCATATATATATATATTATATATGTGTGTGTGTGTGTATATATATATGATGCAAACCCACAAGGAAAAAGAAAAACGATTCCAAGGCCTTTCGTGTATTCAGAGCTACACCTCGTCCCTGACGAGGTGTAACTCGGAATACACGAAAGGCCTTGGAATCTTTTTCTTTTTCATTGTGGGTTTGCATCATTCATTCATTTCACGTGTTTAATTGTGAAATTCATGCCATAATATATATATATATATATACAGGGTGTCCCGTAAGTCTGGACCCATAGGGATTTATAATATATTTTTTTATTATGTTATTATTATTATTTTATTATTATTATTTTTTTATTATTTTTATTATGATTTTTATTTGTGGGGCCACTTGAAAGCCAAAGTGTACGAGGTCAAACTTCAGAACATTTTCCACCTTAAAACACGCATTGTGGAGGCGTGTCAAGAAATTTCTGCGACTGTGATTCAGAAAGTGCTGTCGCAGTGGAGATTGCGTCTTCAACTATGTGTGCGACACAACGGCGGACACTTTGAACAGATTATGTAATAAATTTTTGGACTATTTTGTAATTTTATTTTTTTTCCCTATGGGTCCAGACTTACGGGACACCCTGTATATATATATATATATATATATATATATATATATATATATATATATATAAAATTCTTTTTTAAATAACAGTTGGCTCGATCGGTGAGGGTGCCGCTCGACACTGCTGAAACTCCTCTTAGTCGTGAATTCGAACCTCAGTGCCGCTTACAGCTGGGCGGTTGTCCTTTCTGTATCTTATGTCACAGCGAAGCGGCGGGCCGGCCACCCCCTTTTAATTTACTCTGGCTAAGATAGACCAGGATTGGGCCCCTACCCCAACTTCATTGGGGGATGTGGGGCATGGATGTTACTTTTTTTAAAAGTTCTCCCGAAAACATGCAAAACACATAATAATCAGAATTCACGCATGGTAGCTGAGTGAGTGAGTGCGTGGCATGAAAACATTCTTCCACCATGAATCAAACTTTTTCCTCATACTTATACATATTCAAATTTTTATGAGATGTCAATCTAATATATATAAATAAACTCGTGATGCATCTTGCCCCTGTGGACTCGTGCACCCGAACCTATAAATACAGAAGTGTCTTCAATGCAAACTATATGAACCAACCTGTTCATTGGATTATGATAACAGAGCATTGTTGCTTCCAGTGGTGATGAGCCACGTACGGAAGCATCGATTGTATGTTGATCGTGAATAGTTGTATGGGGGATAGATGTGCTTTGTATAAAACTGTGAATCCTTTTTTCCCACGTAATGTACACTTAAGCTATCGGTGTGTGTGTGTCTAGGATTGCTGAAAAAAAAAATGTGTGTGCGTGTGCGCGCGCGCGACTGTTTCAATGATGGTTTCGGAAGCGTCGGTTACGACGTTTATTTTTCCCGAAGTATTCACGGAATAGGAATACATGAAGAAAGTTTTTGAATACAAATACTCGAAAATAGTATTCAAATGTATTCCAGTATGAATAGTGAATGCAGAATACAGCGCGTCTGGTTAAAATTTCTTTATACAAATTCAACACACGAGAGAATTCCCTCTTTACCTACAACGTTTCATACTGGGGAAATAAAGCCATCATCGAGTAAAAAATATATTCCCATACGAGTGTATATATATAAATAGCAAACTCCTCTATATAATTACGCTTCAGACTCATGCTTAACGGGCTCTCCGAAGCACGACAGCACGCGAATACTCTGTATAAACTCGTCTCCTTACTGGTACGTTTTTCTTCAGTCATCTAACGAAATTGAGAATTCCTTTTTTTAGAAAATTCAATCAAGATGTAATAATTGCACATTTTACCTTTTGTGCGCGGAATTTTTTTATCTTTTTTTTTTTGTGCAAACCTTTCTTCTCTTTCTGCATCTAATGGGTTACATAATTTAAAACGAAATACCCCCATCACCATATGCCAACAAGGTTACCGAGGTCAAGTTTGGAATTACGTATCTGTATTGAAGATGCTCCGGGGTCAAGGTGAGGTTTGATCTTCTCAGTGTGACCATAAGGTTTGGGAATTAAAAAAATTTGAATTTTTGGGTTATGTTTATGAATATATTATAAAAAAAAAGTTCGTTCCTCGTTCGTTTTTACGTTTTGTTCACTTTTTTAAATTAAAAGTAATTATTTTATATATATATATATATAATTTATATATATATATATATATATATATATATATATAGTATATATAATATAATTTTTTTTTTGCCCTTGAAGTATTGGAACGTATAATCAATTTCTTGTATAGTTCCTTGTTTGATGACTCGCTAAAAGGGAGAATGAATGAAGTCGAGGAATGACATTGTTGCTTCGTCTATACAAGACACACTTCCCTTCGAACGGAACAGTGTGCCTTGAATTCAGTGGATATTTGGGGGAGGGATTGTGGCGGCACTCTTTGAAATGCGCAAATGGGGAATATAGATCACGTTTTTTAGACAATAATGTTATAGAGTCTTGTTACCTTTCAACCTTTCAAATGTTCCTTGCAATGATTCCTCATTTCACGAAGGTCAAACTTGTCGCCCCTCCTCTCTCTCTCTCTCTCTCTCATATATATATATATATGATGTCCAGAAAATAATATCGGGTTTTCAAGAGACATAACCTTCAAAATCCCGATATTATTTTCTGAACACCTTGTACTTTAAGAGGAAACAACTTGTCAGAGATTGCGAACATTAGAGTGACCGAGTTATCATATAGCGTTTGCGCCAAAATGTGTTAGCTTTATATATCGTTTCGTTTTTGCCAAATAAAAGAGAAACCCTTTTACTTCTAGATTAGGTTAGGTTAGGTTAATCATCAGGTGAAGTCATTAGAACCTTGACGCAAACGGTATAGCTCGTAAGCGACAAATGGTGTAGATTGCAAAAGGACTCGGGAATCAGTATATCCTTTGGAATTAAGGCTACTAATTTGTACCAAGAGATTCAACCATTTGTCATCAAGGTTTGAACTGACAATATATATATATATATATATATATATATATATATATATATATATATATATATATACAGTGTGTGTATATATATATATATATATAAAACCCATGGGCCATTCCTTTATATAGTGAGTGACTTGTAATATTTACCTTTATAAATAAGCACTTTTGAGAGAGATTATAAGACTAATTGACGTAGTTTATAAGTGAACTGAAGGAAAATTAATTACTATTTCTACTAAGCGTGGGAATACAATAAATAGGCAAGCCGTACAATCCAGTGAAATATGACTTGCGCAAAGACCTATGAATTAAGCTTTATGCCTTGTGCCATATTACAAACGTAGAGACCATACGAATGACTTTTACGTCTAAGATACAAGAAATGAAACGTCAAAACGACTGATCGCGACTACAAAACGCGAAATTCTACTCCCTTGAAAGATGATGTGAGCGATACACAGTAATATACATATGGAAATTACTCGAGTGATGTGTTCCAAACTTTAGAAATGAAATATTAACACACCGGAATAAGAGAAGAGATACATTCTGCACTGTCTTAGCTGCCGGGGAATATGGGGTCATGAGAACGAAGGTGAAAAATACTCTCAGAATACCTGGCCCCAAACTTTTTAACGTGTTGCCGAAAGAACTGAGGAATCTCCAGCACATCAACCTGAATAATTCCAAGAACCAACTGGACACATGCAAATTTCCTGACCAGCCATGCTACGAGGACAGGAGGAGAGTGAACACCAGCTCTCTCCTCCACCAAATCCCAAAAATGAAGCGGGATGCTGCAGAACGGTCAACCGCAGGTCGAAGACATCAAGTAAGAGAGACTCAAGTAATAAATATACTATATCTTATATATATTTTCGCCTGTCTGTTTGTTTGTTTGTCTGTCCTTTATGCAAACGCAAACCGTTTGACCTAGAGCTACCAAATTTGGCACGGGAACCTCTTATGGGATGAAGAATGTCAACACAGAGTCGGTCAGCCTGTCTGTTTGTATGTTTGTTAAATTTGTCCCGGGCAACGCCGGGTACCTCAAAAGGACGTGTGTGTGTTCCAGCCATAACTCCAAAATGGAAGCAGTTACAAACATGAAACTTCACACTCATATTGATTAGGTCCCCAGGTTGTGCACCTGGGTGTTAATAAATTAAATAATTAAAATTACTGGGTCCGAAGGCCCCAACACCGCGATTAAACTACAGAAAAGAACGCAGCCGTGAAAATTTTGATTATTTGGTCAATAAAACTATAGAAAAGAACAGTCATGAAAATCTTGAGCTTCACATATAATTATTTTTTAGGACGATTTCAAACCGTTTGACCTAGAGCTACTAAATTTGGCACGGGAACCTCTTATGGGATGAAGAATGTCAACACAGAGTCGGTCAGCCTGTCTGTCTGTGCGAATAGTTATAGGAAGTACGTAATGGTTGTTACAGGAAGTTAATGTGGCAATGTTTTTTTGCAGTTTTTGAAAACCCCAAGAACTTTACCATGCCACCAAAGAAACGGACAAGTATGGGCAGATCTACATCAGCAGCCAGAAAAAATAAAGAAGCCCGGAAGCAGGAAAGCTCACAAGAAAGACAATCACGTCTTGAAGCTGTCCGAGAAAGTGTAGCAGCTACCAGAGCAAGAGAAACACTGCAAGAAAGACAATCAATTTATCCCGGGCAACGCCGGGTACCTAAGCTAGTATATATATATATCAGTGGCGTTCGGTCCATGGAAGCAATGGAAGCATTGCTTCCCCACTTAAATGATTAGAAGCGCTGTTAAACAATATTAATGACGATAAAATTATGATAAATTATCATTAAGCTATACTCCTTTCAAATATTTGTTTAATGCAAAAAGCTCGAAATCCAAATCAGTGCATTGAAAAAGGAGGGGGAGAGCAATAATTTTGTTGTTTCGAGACGGGCGTCAGTGGAAGCAACCTTGAGAATTGCTTCTTTTGTTCGACTTACTATATTCGTGTTTTATAAAAATTGTATCAATTCACTGATAATTATAATTTCACTGCTTATACGATAGTATAAATGTAATAAATGATATACAATAAAATTATTGATCGCTATACTCGAGGATGAATTAATATTATGTCTTAAAAGAATAAAAAATATTCACCGATGGAAACACAGACCCATAACGCATTCATTTCTTTAGGCAAAACGTGGCTCGTGGAAGCAACTTAGGGAGTTAGTTATTCCTGCTATTACGTTAACGGAACCCTTTTAAAGCGTTTAATGAGTTTATAGCATTAAATGACTAAATAACTGGCAATTATTACCAAATATATTTTTAGAACAAGAAATACAAGCTAATTGTAATTAGAGTTTGCTTACTGTAATTATGAGTAAATCAAAATGAAGTTGTTATATTGAGGTTAATGTCGTTCGTCAACTGCCCATCCCCTTCCTCCCCCGCCCTCTTCGCGGGGGATAGAGGATAGAGCTGGTGTATAAATAAAAGAGGTTGGCGTATATATATATTATATGTATCGGTATCGGCAGTATCGGCCTATTTTTAGAGTATCGGTATCGGTATCGACCGATACTGCCGATACTTTTCCAAGTTCTCATTTTAAAATTAATATTTAATTATTTATAAAATGCAATTGAATAAATTTTCATTTGAATAAACTTATTGAATACATATGAAGTTTCGTCATTTTTCATTTCTTCCTCTTATTTTTTAAACTGCTATAATTTGAAACCAATTGCCTATCACGAGATTATTACAGCAATTGTTCACTAGAATTAAACATTAACGCCTAGGGAGGACTTATATCTAGAGGTATACTTATGCCACGCACCTCGGGCCCCAAGTTGGACTAGAGTAATGCAGTAATTAGTAACTACTGTATACAGTATAGTGGCATACGTAGTTATAAATAGTGTGTACTCTCTTGTGACTAAATTTATTTCAGTACGTTATATTTATACATTGAATGTGCTACAGTATGTACGACTATTACTGTATAAATAATTATTGATAAAATATGTTTTTATTGATTTTTAAAATAGTATCGGTATCGGCAAAATATCGGCCTATTTTGAGTATCGGAGTATCGGTATCGGCCAAAATTCTGGAATCGGTACATCCCTAATATATATATAATATATATATATATATATATATATATATATATTCACGAGAAGACTCCACAAGAAATACTACGAGGGCCACTCAATATATTTTACCCCACCTTTTTTTTTTCTTTCCAAGTTTCCTTGTAAGTTCTAGAAATTTTGTACACAAGTAGTTACATACCTTTTTTACAAGTTATTTTTCCACATAGTCTCCATCCTTTTCTACGGCTTTCCTCCACCTCGAAACAAGAGCCTTTATTCCTTGCTGATAAAAGTCCGCTGGGTTCCGCTGGAAGCCACCTCATAACCTCCTCAACAACCTCATCGTCACTCTGAAACTTTCTTCCACGAATAGCATCCTTCATTGGCCCAAACAAATGGAAGTCTGAAGGTGCTAGATCCGGGCTGTATGGAGGGTGGGGTAACACAGTCAAGCGCATTTTTGTGATGGCCTCTCTTGTTTGCAAACTGTTGTGTGGTCTTGCGTTATCGTGCAAAAGAAGGACGTCTTCGAGTTTTCTCTCCTGTCGAACTCGCTTTATACGTCTCTGGAGTCTCTGTAGGGTAGCAATATATGCCTCTGAGTTGATTGTCCTTTCTTCATAATGTCCACCAAAATCACCCCTTTTATGTCCCAGAAGATGGTGGCCATAACCTTTCCTGCAGAGGGAGCCATTTTGAACTTTTTCTTGCATGGGGAGTCTGCGTGATGCCACTCCATGGATTAACGTTTTGTTTCAGGTTCAAAGTGGTGTACCCAAGTCTCATCCCCAGTCACAATTCGTGAAAGGAAGTCATCCCTTTGTCTCGTATCGAACCAACGACTCGGAAGCAATTTCTTTTCTTTGGGCTTTGTGATCTTCAGTCAGTTCGCGAGGAACAAACCGTGAACACACTTTTGAGTATCCCAGTTGCTGAATTATCGTATTCACACTTCCTTCACTAATTCTTAACTCCAGTGATAGCTCCTTGTATGTGACGCGCCGATTTGATCGAATGATGCTGTTAGCACGTTGCACAGTGTGAGATGTCACAGTCGATGCCGGGCGACCGCTGCGTGGCTCATCATCGAGGATGGCTCTCCCTCTCTCCGATGATCTCATACGTTTAGACCAGCGTCCAACTGTGCTTCGATCAACAACAGCATCTCCGTAAACGTTTTGTAGACGTTTGTGAATATTTCCAACTGTTTCCTTCTCTGCGGTTAAGAACTCGATAACAGCTGTTTGCGACGCACATCACTGTCTGACGCCATTTTCGAAACTGCGTTAACCATCGGTTTTATATAAGGGCATTTAAAAGTGGTTTTATACAAGGAGGGGAGGTTCAAACTGGAAAAATCCGGTTATGTGAAGCGCAGAAAGTTCAAACTTACGGCACAAAAGACATTTCATCCCATGGCCTATTATTTAGCTAAGAAAAAAGGGTGGGGACAAAATATATTGAGTGCCCCTAGTATGTATAATAGAAACTGAAACCAAACCTATGATACTGAAACATATTCCAGAGAGACAAAAAAGAAAACGTAGCAAACTATAGAGAAAAATCAGGACACTATTCAGGCGACGAAGACAAACCGTAAAACATCTACAGATGCAGAACTGATGCAAAGAGACTCAAACTAGAGAGGAAAGTTGGCGAAATAGAAATAGACCTAAAGCAAACATTCATACATAAGACAAACGAGGGAGAAAAACAAGGTAGCAGAAAACATAAAAAATAACCCAAAATATTTCTACACGTTTGCGAAAGGGAAAATGCAGTGTAAGGAGAGTATTGGTCCGTTGATAGACGGGGAGACCGAATACACAAATGACCCAAAAGAAATAAGCGAACTGCTTAGGGAACAATTTAACTCTGTGTTTAGCACCCCTAAGTCGGAGATGGAAGTGGCTAACCCAGACGAAGTTTTCGACATAGATACAAATCAACCAAGAACAAATTCCGGCACAAGCCTATCAATGGACTTCGAGTTCACGGAAGGAGATGTAATTACGGCCTTATCACAAATGCGAGACAATTCAGCGCCAGGGCCAGACACATGGAGTGCCACGTTTCTGAAGAAATGTAAAGAGAGTATTGCCAAACCGCTATACTTACTGTGGAGGAAATCACTTGACACAGGACAAATTCCACTCCCCTAAAAGAACGCGAACATTGCCCCCCTATTTAAAAGTAGTAACAGAGCAATGCCCAAGAATTATCGGCCAGTGGCTCTCACCTCACACCTTATAAAGTGTTTTTAACGTATAATTAGAGGCAAAACTACCTACCTACAAGAAAAAGACTTGTACAACCCAAATCAACATGGCTTCAGCCTATCACAGCTACTACATCACCAGGAGAAAGTATTGGAAACATTGTGTCGAGGACAAAACATAGATGTAATATATACAGACTTTGCTAAAGCCCTCGATAAATGTGACCATGGAATCATAGCACACAAACTTAAGAATACAGGAATTACTGGAAAGCTATGAAGATGGATATTTAATTTCTTGACGCAATGAACACAAAGAGTAGTGGTAAATGGAGTTAAATTGGAATTCTCGGAAGTCGTGAGCACTGTCCCACAACGGAGAGCATTAGCTCCCTTGCTGTTCATCATAATGATTGCAGATATTAAGGACAGTAATGTATCATGTTTCGCAGATGACACAAAGATATGTAAGGAAATATTGAACGAAGGTGACTTAAGAAAATTACCGAACGTCATTGAAACATTATTCCACTGGGCAGAAGACAACAATATGAAGTTCAGTGAAGAAAAATTCCAACTTCTAAGATATGGTAATAACAAGGAGCTGCAGAATAAAAGATACAAAACTCTGCAAGACAAACAGATAACACCAAATCTACAAGTCAGGGATCTGGGAGTAATAATGTCGTCGGATACAGAATTCAGAGAGCACTACATAAAAATTACAACAGCTAGAAAAATAATGAGAATCATCTGGAGGAGCTTTCACAGCAGAAAAGCAAATATCATGCTCAAATTATGGAAGAGCCTAGTCCTACCAATAATTGAGTATTGCTCAGTACTCACAAGCCCATACAGAAAATGAGACATTGCGAACATTGAAGCTATACAAAGGACTTTTACGTCTAAGATAGAGGAAACGGAAGGTGAAGACTACTGGTCTTGACTACAATCCCTGGAACTCTACACTCTCGAAAGAAGGCGCGAGCGGTACACAATAATATACATATGGAAAATACTTGAGGGCTTTGTCCCTAACCTTAGAAATGAAATAGAAACAAACTGGAATGAGAGAAGCAGCAGATTTTGTACGGTCCCAGCTGCGATGGGACAAGGGGCCATGAAAACGAGGATGAAAAATACCCTCAGAATACGAGGCCCAAAGCTTTTCAATGTCCTACCAAAAGAAGTGAGGAATCTCGAGCACACCGACCTGAATAACTTCAAGAGCCAGCTGGAGAGATTCCTGTGCAAAGTCCCTGACCAGCCATGCGTGGCTGGCTACGAGGAGATCAGAGAGCAATTCCCTCCTTCACCAAATCCCGCAAATGAGGCGGGATGCTGCAGAGGGGTCGACCATAGGTCGATCCTGAACCGTCGTTCGAACTCACCTAACCTAAAGTAACCTAAAGTAAGTGTGTGTGTATATGTATATATATATATATATATATGTGTGTGTGTGTGTGTGTGTAGACTATATATAAATAATAGGCTATGCATGCTTCCCTATACATGATTGTCACCGATCGCCACTGATATATATATATATATATATATATATATATATAATTCTGTACAAATTCATCGATTTGTTATAGCTGTCATTCCATACATTAAAACCAAGATCATGCTCTCGTCTGTTGTTAATTTCGCAGCCATTCCTTACCTAAAAGAAAAAAAATATATAATCAACACTGAAAATTCCTATGATACGCGACTTTTATATATACAGGGTGTCCCGTAAGTCTGGACCCATAGGGAAAAATAATAAAATTACAAAATAGTCCAAAAATTTATTTATAATATATTTTTTTATTATTTTTATTATTATTTTTATTATTTTTTTATTATGATCTTACTCCGCTGGAGTTTTATTTGTGGGGCCACTTGAAAGCCAAAGTGTACGAGGTCAAACTTCAGAACATTTTCCACCTTAAAGCACGCATTGTGGAGGCGTGTCAAGAAATTTCTGCGACTGTGATTCAGAAAGTGCTGTCGCAGTGGAGATTACGTCTTCAACTATGTGTGCGACACAACGGCGGACACTTTGAACAGATTATGTAATAAATTTTTGGACTATTTTGTAATTTTATTATTTTTCCCTATGGGTCCAGACTTACGGGACACCCTGTATATATATATATATATAGGTGATTACAAAAAATGTTAACACTTATATGGGGATTTTATTTTTTATTTCCATTTTATTTGTAAACATTTTTTGTGATGCAAACGGTGCTTCATACAGTTTCTACTTGCTGTCCACGGGTATCTATGCATGTTTCCCGTTTCCTTTGTAATCGTCTGCAACGGAACCAGTTCTGACGAACTTGTTGTATACTCGATAAATAGTCAACCTAGAAGGTGGGTCAGAACTGAAGTATCTACGGAATGTGTTTTGTACGACTGTGGGAGACTGATACACCTCCATCCAGGCCGCAACCTTCCTTCTTTCCTCCAAACTCAGCTTCGTTACCATTTCAAATGCTTATTCAGTGTTCTTTAATCTTCAAATCCCTGTAACAGAAAAGCCCATATGTGTTAAAAAAAATATTAATCACCCTGTGTGTATATATATAAATATGTATATATATATTTATTTATGTAATATATTTTTCCTTCGTATATTCATACATTCATTTAATGTTTAGTGATTAATCCATTTCTCCAAAATATTTTTCAGCGTATCCATTTTAGTTCTTCCATTTGTATTTGCTCTCTCTACTTACCTCCTTTTCCCATCGTCTGTGTGGGGCAGAACCTCGTGCAACAATGTGGAGGAGTTTCTATATAAAATCTAATAATGAAAGTAGATCAAACTTGTTATGTATGAAAGTACGAACTGTCAGAAGAGTTTGTAAAAGTTACCGACTTCCGATTTACAATATACAATTCGGTTCCCAATTTTAAAATTATATTTTTTTATATATATATATAAAAAAATGATTTAATTTATATTCGATCTGTCGGTTGAAATATTTCAATTATTCTTCGATAAATTATTCAGTTAATTAAAGTTTCTGAATAATAATTATGGATGGAGAAGTTTGGCCAAAGATTCGAGTGAGTTTCACTTTGTTAATTAATTAACTATATTCAAATGCCAGTTTTGTTATTACTCTCTGTTAATGTACTTGATCTATGGAGTTTCACGAGTTAAAATACATTTTTGGTACTCTGGTTTCATGGTATATATATATATATATATATATATATATATATATATATAGAGAGA
Organism: Bathynomus jamesi; assembly: GCA_023014485.1. Classification (NCBI taxonomy): domain Eukaryota; kingdom Metazoa; phylum Arthropoda; class Malacostraca; order Isopoda; family Cirolanidae; genus Bathynomus; species Bathynomus jamesi. The sequence goes on from JAJOZX010000183.1 coordinate 250,561, forward strand.
GAGAGAGAGAGAGAGAGAGAGAAGAGAGAGAGAGAGAGAGAGAGAGAGTTTATTTTAAAGATTTAAAGTTTCATCTTTCGAATGTTATATTGGAGATTTCATCAAATTTTAGTATCCATCTGATTTTAGCAAATAATGATGCCAGCATCAATATAATAAATCTGGGAAACGCGAGTAGGAAAGGAGAGAGAGTAGAGTAATTTATTACGAGAGCAAAAAATTATTTTAAAGTGAGCTGTATGTTGTAGCTTGCCTGAGGGAATCATGAATATCTAAGCTTACAACATGTGTTGGAATTATTCAGCCCTCTCTTGGATGCATAAATGGCTATGTCGATACGTTTGCGCTCACAGGCCTCAGATTAGTAATATACGAAGTACGGCCTGTAACACTTCTTAAAGAATAGTATAACCACTGTAACGTACGTAGGTTATGAATGTTCCATACGTATTTGAACCTAGGACTGATAATTTTTTTAATTCAGCTCGACTTTAGGCACAATGAACAACTTTTTTTTTACTTCAAATCTGTTGACATGTGGCGAAGGGACATTTCTATGAAAATAAAATTATTTTAGTATAAAGTTAACTTTTCTCAATCAACTGTTTACATCTGCCATGTTCTTTTAGCTTTTTTATTAAATTACAATTGTGGAACCATTATCTTGGTACGATAATTAAATATTTAATTATTAGCCACGCACGATAATTTTTGTGGAGCTGCATGGAACGATGACTGCATAGTTCATTGCGGGTGATGGTAGCATTACCCACCAATATTTCCATTGACAATAGTTAAATAAACATTTAATATTAATAGTCAAATGATTTGCATTTTGTAAAATGCAAATTATATAATTTGCATTTAGCAACAAATTCAAATGAGACACGATAAATTTGATGCCTTCCTTTCTCTCCAAGGTTAAGTTAAATACTCTTTCGTGGCCCACTGCTGCTTTAGAGTCTTTTGCCTTACAATAGACAAGTGGCCTAGGAGTAAGGATCGGTGAATGGCTTTGTCGAGTGGCACGTGCCTCGGGGTTGCGAGATTGGACACTTCAGCAGGTATGCCACACGCGAGTTTGCGTGATGTGGAAGCACCAATGATCTTGCGTCTCCTGACATCTTTTTACAAATTTTAATTGAAGCCTTATCACGATTACTTAAAAAAATGAGAGAGATATCAAAGTGTGGTAAAATGTCCTGTATACCAGTCAAAAGAAGAAAATTCAAGCCTTAAAATAAAGCCTTGCTTTAAATCTAATGTTTAAGATATATATATATATATATATATATATATATATATATATATATATATATATATAGAAACGACGTAAGTATAGAGGAGTGTTCTGCACACGAGGAAGAGAAATAACGAACAAATGAAAAATGAGGTAACCGCCCGGGAATCGAACCCAGGATCTTCCGATTGCCGGTCAGATATGCTATCCACTACACCACGGGCCTCGATCAGTCAGAAGTCGTAATTCTCCTACATAGGGCAGAAACCAATGCCTTGAGAGGGCACCCTCGCAAATCGTGAATATGTACATTTAACTGCAATGTACTGCGTGGTCATTGCAGTTAAATGTATATATATATATATATATATATATATAATATATATATATATATATTATATATATATATATATATATATTATATATAATATCAGCGTAAGAGAAAAAGCAGGTGAGAAAAAGTGAAATTCGAGTCATGAAGACTAACAAACTCTCAAGTTACAAGAAAAAATGTCCAACTACGCATGTGTGTGTTAAGAATTTCACAAGTATTTATCTTTATTTTGCACCTTAATTAATAGCCAGCTGCGTTCAGGTGAAGATAAATTTATTTATAAAAACTCACGTACGTAGAATATTAAGTATAATGTAAAACTTTATTGATTCCGAAGCTTCGTTAGTACCCAGGAATTTTAGTTAACACATATCCAAAGTGACCTCCGACTTCAAATGAACGAATTAGTATATAACAGTTCATTTACATATTTTTTGGACTATGCTTAGAGTGAGGAGGGAATTATGGCCTACAAATGAGGAAGCTTTGCGTCTGTTTAGGGGTAAAAAAAGTGGGAAGTGCATTCCATTAATCGGATGTACACCTGCAAAACAACGATTGAAAGTTAAAAGAATATTGACAAAACTGGTTCTCTCTTCTCATTAGAATGCTGCGTGGCCTGACCAGTGACCATTATACGACCTATTTGACGACAACCTTGAAAGTCAAAGAGCGGCCGCCGCGGAATCTGGGCTAGAAGTACTCTACCTCTCAATGTGGATTACTCGGTTACCATCAGCGGTAGAGACAGTTTGCTTGCATGCAAACGCGTTACTTGTATTATCATTATTATATCGATATAACTCCGCTAAACGTTAAGTTTATCGCTCCTTGATGACTGCTTTGATGATTTAATAAACCCCCTTTGTTCATATGCCCGGAAGGACTCGTCCACATCAGAGGTAAGAAGCCATTTTCATTTATCTGATGATATGATGTTGAAGTGTCTGCATAGAGGCAAAAGTTTGTATGAGAAATAAACTTTAAATTTAATATATTACTCCATTAATTATAATGTAATAAATTAAAATTATTAACCAGCAAGTATCATAATTCAATATTTACTATTCATATTTGGTTTGGACGAAAGCACTCGCGTGCAGAAGGGATTCGTCACAGTCTACTGCACGCATTATCGGAATTTAAGGATCACTTTTACTGTGAATATATATATATATATAATGTCTCTTACAGTTTACTGGGATTATCCATGCTTACAGAGGTGAAGCGTTAAGTTGAAAATTATCTCTCTTCCTCCCTCTGCATCATATACACATTAATTGTTCTATGGTTTAGTCACGCATTACTGTAGTGTAGATGACAAAGTTAAATATTTAGTTAATTTACTCGGCCAAACCTAAAATTTGTAAAAAGCCTAAAAATTACTCTCTACGATTTAGTAATTTTTATGCTTTTCACAAATTCTAGGTTTGTAGGTGAACTTTTTCCGAGTGTACAATATTTAAATACTATATACTCGTAAATGCAATTGGGGCGATCTTGCATTAGCAACTAATTACAGGCCGATGTGTTCATTATCCGCGTTCAGCAAAGTTTTTGAAACATTTGTAAAAAGTAGAATGCAACGATATTTAGAGTCCTACAACTTATTATTTCCAAATCAATATGGCTTCCTGTAATAAGACAACGGAAATGGCTATTTTAAATCTTATGGAAAATGAATATACAGCTAAAGAGAACAAAGAAATAATTATAGCAATATTTATGGAATTGAGTCCAGCGTTTGATGCGATAGACCATAATATTCTACTTAATAAATTATATTATTAGAGTTTTAGGAAAGCAATCAGTGATTGGTTTAAAGTTATTTATCCAACATACGCCAATTTGTATTAGTAAATAAGGTCTGCTCAACTAAAACGCTTGTCAAACATGGTGTACCACAGGGTTCATTCAGTCTTGGGTCCAATGTTATTTTTATTATATATATAAATGACCTTCACACCCGTCTGATATACTTAGCTTTATAATGTTTGCATTTGTGTTTTTAACTTGCAAAGATGTTAATTCAGCTAAGAATACAAATATTAAAATAAGAAATTATCAATCAAATGAAATGGTTGACCACCAATAAACTCTTCATAAATACGAGCAAAACAAATTTCATGATTTTTACTAATAAACGAAATGTGTATCTTGATGAACTAAATGTTGATGAAATTGATGTAAACGAATGTATTGTAACAAAGTTTCTTGGTATAATGCTAGACAAGAATTTGCAGTGGAGTAATCTTGTAAAATTACATCTCGAAAGAGATTTCCAGGAGTGTTGCTATAATGTTAAAACTTAAAAATGTAGTCCCTAAACAGGTTTTATTGACTCTTTATCATACTCTCGTTCTTCCTTATATAACGTACATCCTTGTTTGGGAAAACTCCGCTAACAACGCTTTAAACAGGATCTTTGTCATCCAAAAACGAGCAATAAGGTTATTATCTGATGCTGATTTCCATGATCATTCCAGTGCATTTAAAGAGCTAAAACTACTAAAGCTCGAAGATGTAATTAGGCTGACACATTTTATTTTTATTTACGAGTTTAACTACAAAATCATTAACTTAAAATGAGGAAATAAATATTTTGTAACTCGTATCACAAATAGATCAAAGCATGTTATTCCTCAATTTAGATTGTCTTCATCTCAAAAATTATCCATTTTCATTGGACTGAAACCAAATTGAAATCTCGATTAATAATGTATTTATTTTATATCTATAATAATAATAATAACAACTTCAATTAATATATACTTTAATTAATAATTCTTATTCATGATTTACATATTATTAATAATAATAACTATGTTTTATTTTTAATTAAGAGCCCAGTAAAGCCTAAAGCTTAAAGGCCAAATTAAACAAAATAGTTTAATTTCACAATAATTTATGTTAAAACAAAAATTATACCGTAAAATTGCATTTATTTTATTAGTAAACGTGATTCAATTCAAATCCAGTTGAAACCTTTCAGCTGTTTGGTGTCATAATTCCTCATTTCATGGTGGTCAGGCTTGTTGGCTTGGTGAAGTAGAGTTAGTTTGTTTCTTGCGCTCTCCACTTCACATGGCCAGGTACTCCCGGCTCACCAAGTACTGTGCTGAGCCAGGTGTCTAGTTTAGTCTTTTGAAAATTTTCACCACTACACCAGTCATGTTCCGTATTTCCTTGGGCAGCTAGATGAACAGTCTTGGTCCTCTCACAACAAAACTGTTTTCCTTCAGGGATGAGGATGTTCCTTGTCTACCCTTTACTTTGGGAACACGACACATGCTTCTTTTCCTATTTTCCAATGTTGTTTGTATGGTTATAGGGTTCAAAGTGAGATTAGGGAATAGTTCCTTCATTATTTTCTAAGTGTAAATAATGGTGTACTTCTGTTCTTCTTTCCAGTGAATATAAGTTTAATTCACGTAACTTTTCCCAGTAATTTAGTGCTTCGCATCCATTGATCTTGACTCTGAAGCTTCTCTCAATCCCTTGTAGTTGACTAATGTCTTCTTTTTTTTTTTATGTGGGGATTTTAAGACTGAGCGATACTCCAACTTGGGTATAATCACTGTTTTCAACGGAGGAATCATTATACTCTTGTGTCCTTCCTTTAAAGGTTCTCATTATCTGTCCAATTATTCTTTTCGTTTTGTTTACTGCTATTTTTTGTGTTTAATATATATATATATATATATATATATATATATATATATATATATATATATGAGAAGAGAGAGAGAGAGTGTGTGTGTGTGTGTGTGTGTGTGTGTGTGTGTGGTTATTGAGACAGGCGATAAAGCCACCAGATGGAAAAATAAGTTTTATTATTTGAAATCCATGGTCAAGTCAATAAATTGCAAACATCAAATTCATCACACTTTCCCTTTTCCATTTATGAAAGTGGCATGGGACAGTCCTTGGTCGAGTTGTTTTCATAGTTAACGGGTACTCTATTTATAATATGTTTCTATATGTAATTTACTGGTGATAATACACTGTCCGCATTCCCTGCGGCATTTGTTTCAATATTTTCATTAATGTCCATCATCATAAGCAAAGTTTATTGACTACAGTTTGTTTATTTCTGCAATGCTAGACTTTATAGACATTCTGTACATATGTATTGTGCTTGTCCTCTTTGATCAGATGATGTTGCGACCCTTCAATATAATAATAATTGTTGTATTCGAAAAGAAGACTGAAATATATGAAAGTCAGTGGTTGGTTATAGTTTACGGAAATGTGTTTTTAAGTAATACTGAAATGCTATTAAATTGCTCGATGTTCGTATACTGTACTTACAACTGTCGCTATAATACACCAATTTTATCTACTTAATTTAAATATTAATAATTTAATTGGTTATGAATTAGTTTCTTTATATTTGTTGATGAAACAGAAATATTGATTTTGAGGTTGTGATGAATCTGCCGTTAAAAATCTCGTAAATCTTCATTGTAACGACTTTAATGTGACCTTAATAACTGACAACCAAATTGATTCGTCATTCATTAAAAAAAAGAAGTTGCATTTAATTCAGAACAATTAAAATGCCTTCAACGCCTAAAATAATCCTTGTGGAATGGCCTTGAAGTGGCCTAGTTTTGTACTTTCGTAATTTACAGGAGCAATACTTTCACTACAGAATCGTATTTAATATTTGGCATTAATGTCGTTCAATAATAATAATGATATTTGAGGTTCCTTAACCTCCTTCGTAACGCAAAGGTCATGGGTTGAGGGGAGCCCAACTGCTTCACGTGGGATCGGAACTACGGGTCGCTACATAATCTGGACGCAGGGGGTGGTCTCCCATCAAGTTGTTTTCCAAACCCATTGTCGCTTAACTTCGCTGATTGACTGACGGGAAGTGGTGTTACGACACTGACCACGACGGAGCTCCCAGACGTTGCTTAATCTCACTGATCTAACGAGAAGCGGCGTCGCGACATATAAAGGGTGATCCAGAGAAATGGGACCCAAAAGAAACCCCTGTAACTCTTAAAGTATAAGTCCTTTTATAAAATCATACGCATCATTCGAAAGAGGATAGTTACAAGTTTGTACAGGATTGTATAGGTTTTGACAATACAAGACAAGATAAGATACAAAACAAAATAAAAGTGTTAGTTAAAACTAACCCTTCAAGATGACTGCATGGACTGTGGAACAGCTGCGTTTCATAACTGAGCAATATTATGAACATGGAAGAAGTAACGTAATTGAAAGGACCCTAATTTAGAAAGTACTTTGTCACCAATCGCGTTATTACAGGATATTAGAGGATATAAACTTAACAAATCCTTCAATTACAGTTTCATCATCCTACATACTAATCGTTAAAACGACTTTCTCCATAAATCACAGGATGACTGAAAATGTTTGTCTACTTTCGAAGCGCGTAGAAAGTAAGTGTCGCGATTGTTAATTAAAATTTCCTTCCTTTTTCGCTGCGGCCACGCACGCTAAATGCGCCAACTTTTTTACGTGGGGGTAAAATGCTTTATTAGATCGTATGTAACGAGTGTGTGTTTATCCCCATATTCAAACATCGAAAGCCGGTTTATACACGTATATTTATGTATAGTAAATATATTGGTATTTCTTTCAATTACCGAAGTAGGTATAATAATATTAGTTTTGTTTCTATATATGGAATACGTCATGGACTGTCCGAAGCGTCTGAAAAGTAGTGAAAGGGTGTAGTGTGTGTGTGTGTGTGTGTGCGCGCGCGCGCGCGCGAGTTATTTAATCGACAGGTTTACGTGGGATTCGAGTCATCTAAGGGTAGCTACATCATCTGGACGCGGAGGACGGGTCTCCCATCGAACTACTACCCAGACCCAATGCCGATTAATTTCGCTGAGCGAACGGGAAGAGGTGTTACTACATTCACCACGACACGTAACCCGCGTGATGGGGCGCATTGACAAGCTCACTTCGTGTAATATGGCTCGAGCCAGTTCCTCCTTTTAAAGGGCACTTATTTTCAAAGGTTGGTGGTGTTACCGATCGTCTCAGCCTCCTCTGGTGGACGAAGGACGTAAAAGGGAACAACCAACCAACGTCAGACAAGGTTCCGCGGAGTTGTTGAAAGCACTCAAATAACATCGTGACTGTGTAGTCGTGTGAAAAATCCTTTCAAATGTCCGCGCTCATACGAGTTTAGGACTCTGTCATGACCACATCGTAACACCGTTTCCAGTTAGATCATCTAGGGAGGTTAAGCGACGTTGGGTCTGTTCAGTGGTTGGATGGGTGACCGTCCTTCGCACGCGTTCAGACGATATAGCAAATTTTATTTAGATGGTTTGGATACCACGTAAAGCTGTAGGTCCCCCTCCGTCACATTACCTTTCCCGTTACGAAGAAGCTTAAACAACCCAAAAATATTATTATTATTATTATTATTATTATTATTATTATTATTATTATTAGGGTTGCCACTTATAATTAATATGTAAATTATTATTTCCCTAATTCTATATTGTTAATATATATGTATATAGCGAAAGTTATAAAATTATCGGCAGTAGAATGGATTGACAGATTAAGGATAATCTCTCTTGTTTCTAACACAAAGTTGTCGAAGGATAATACTAAAAATAGAAAAATATCCTATTTTCGAATAGGATTTTAAACAAATTACGAACAAGATCCAAAATGACATTGAAAAGATCCTTCAGAAAGTTTTCAAAGCTGTATATAATAAATGCTTGGAGAAATTCTTTCCAATTTTGGAAAGAATTTTAAGTTAATCTAACAATAAACTGAAGAGAGAGAAGAAAATAATATATATATATATGTGTGTGTGTGTGTGTGTGTGTTACAAGGAAAAGAAGTACCTCAAAAGGCCTTGCGGCCCATACCGAAGAGGTACCAATGGCAACGGGTGCCAGGGAAAATTTTGTAAAAGTTTATTTTTCTTTCAACTATCCTAGCAGTAGTAGAAAACTGGATAGAAAAGTAGAAGGCTCTCTCCCCACCCTCCGCTCCCTCCCTGTCAGAGGCAGGTACGGAAAAAGGTTGAAGAAAATACCTTGACCCTGGAAAAGTAGCCAAGAAAATTTTACAGGAAAGTGGAGAATATATAAATAGCTCTATATTTAGCTTGCTCACAGAGACACCGTGCAAGCGATCTCCTGCAGAATTTTCTTATGTTTTAGTCTTGAACTATGAGAGTATTCAGTACTTTGTCTAGCCTATTTTTAAACACATTTACACTTTGACTGGAAACAACCTCTGAGGGAAGTTGGTTCCAGATATTAACTATTTTATAGGAAAAGAAATTTCCGCAGACTGAGGTCCTAAATGTCTTTACACACTCAAATAGTGTGCAAGATTTCGTCTACCCTTTTCTTGAACTGATCCACAGAGGAACTGTTCACAACTTCCGAAGGTAACCTGTTCCATGTGTCACAGATCTTATACGTAAAGTAATTCCCACACACACTAGTCCTAAACCGTTTCAAATCCAACTTCCAACCATTGTTGCGAGTTGGGTTATCATTTAAACTAAACATACTTCTAAAATCGACATCGTTCAACCCGCGTAAGAGCTTGAAAACCTCGATCAGTTGACCGCGCAGCCTCCGAGTTTCAAGCGAAAACAAGTTCAGGGCGCGTAACCGTCGATTGTAGCCCATATGCCTAACGGAAGGGATTAACTTTGTGGCCCTCGCCTGCACTCGCTCCAGCCTCTCAATATCTTTCCTGAGGGTGGGCGACCAGAACTGCACAGCATACTCCAGGTGCGGCCGAACAAGGGAATTGTACAGTGAGAGCACAATCTCCTTGTTCCGAAACTGAAATTGCCTCCTGATATAACCCAATAGTTTCTGGGCTTTCTTTTCCACCTCTACACACTGTTTCGTAAACTTAAGATCGCTGCTAATTAGCACACCCAAGTCCTTTTCTAAATAAGTCACCTCTATATTACTACCCAACATCGAGTATTCCGACTTGGGATTGGCGTAGCCAATGTGCATCACTTTGCATTTACCCAAGTTAAACGGCATTTGCCATTTTTCGGACCACTCTCCTATCCTACCTAGGTCCGCACGCAGTTCCTCGATCGCTTCGGGCGTCCCAACATTGGCCCCAAGCTTGGTGTCATCAGCGAATTTGGCGATCCGACTGACGATGCCACCGTCGATATCATTTATGTAAATGATAAACAACAGCGGCCCCAAAACGGAACCCTGAGGAACCCCACTAGTGACCGAGGCCCAACCCGAACTAACCCCTTTAATTACCACCCTCTGCCGCCTATTCCTCGGCCAGTTTTCAATCCACCTACCTATTTCCCCACCGATACCCAGCGCGCGCACTTTCGCCATTAGCCGGCGGTGAGGTACCTTACCAAAGGCTTTCTGAAAGTCGAGATAAAGTATATCAATCGCCCTACTCTTATCGTACTCACTCAACATGACGTGGAAAAACTCGAGCAAGTTGGTGAGACACGACCTATGCCGTCTAAACCCATGTTGGGAGTCCCCAAGCAGCTTGTAGGAATCCAAATGGTCAACGATCCTATCAGCTATTATCCCTTCTAATAATTTACCTACAACGTGTGTGTGTAGCGCGCAGACAAAGAAATCCCTTTTCACCGCCATTCTCAAACATCATGGAATCAAAACAAAGGCTATACACGTGGGCATGAAACAGGCCCACACAGGAAACACAGATTCTGTGGTATTTCCAGAAGTGACCACCAGAGGACGTCATCAAGGCCTATAAAATGCAGATTCTTCCTCAAATCATTCTCACTCCTCACATCATTCTCACTCCTCACTTGCCATTTTCTCGTCTTGGTCGTCACGTCTCACTCTCAGCACCTTCGTCAGTAGCATCACTCGTCAAGCCACCCGCTCTCCGGCCTTCGCCGGAGAGCGGCCCGCTATTCCTTCAAGGCTTCGGTCGAGCTTATACAAAGTCTATCATCAAGTAAGGCTCTCTACCAAACTCTCACTCCGCTCGTTATTCTCTCCTCGCGAATCTACTCTCTTCACGGAGCGCCATCACAACCTCAGCCGGCTTCAGTCCCAAGTCACACTTCAACGATACAAGAACGAAGCAACACTTAAAGCGACTCTACAATTCCTTCCTGCAAGAAAGAACATCACTGCTGTAGGCGTTCCGTTGCCCTCTTACCAGTTCTTTACCGGCTGTCAACTTTCATCCTCTCGCCGGCAAGGCCAACCTGACTACAGAAGCACCTTTCGAGGCCCAGGTCCGTAAACCTCCTATTAAGCTACAAGCCACAAACCCATTTCGCTCGTCACTCATCCTCCACCACAATTCGATCGGCGCCAGTTCAACAAGTATTCCAACAGGCCCTCCACAGTCTCCAAGTTCACCTTCAGCCAAACGCAATACGGTCAACCTTCACCTAGGTCTACAGTCTCCAAGGTCAGCAAGGGCGAACGCAATACGGTCAACCTTTAAGTAGTTCTTCAATCTCCAGAGTATTCATCATTTGCGATAAGCTTCCTTTGCCCTCGTCTTAAGCAATTCACACGAAGTCTACACAGTGTAATCGTGCGTCGCGTTTAGGCTATATCCATGTGTACGCAAGCAACCGGAAAACTAACTCTCTCATCAAGACAGCAGTAGGCCTAATTCAAGTGTTGTACCAATACCGTAATTTTGTATCACCCTGTTAATGTGTTCATTCGCGTAATTGACTTATCTTGCATCTCATTGTTTATGTGCTCTTTTATGCATTTCATTCTTAACGACCTAATCCATTTACTGTACCAACCGTACGTGCATTATTTCAGTTATTAATAGGCTTCATTATTTATTCTGTGTTCCCTTTTGCATATCTCATTAGCCTCTAAATTAGTGTATTATTTAACAATTAGTCTGTATAACCATTCCTTATTGCTAATACTCAGTCATCTTTAGCATAATATAAATGCCGTTATATAATTGTTAAGCATTATAAATACCTTTATTGAACTGTTAATCGCTGTGAACAAATAATTGATTTATTTTCCTAATTAAACACAAAACAACAAGTTAATTTCTCTCTCCTATTTAAATATTGTTTATTTGGGCAGTAGGCCCAAATTGGTGACCCTAATTTCATATAATTTTATTCAGTAATTATAGTAAGCCTACTTTCTTAGCCACATCAAATCGGTGATCCGTAGGCCACTATAAATTGGTGACCCTGGAGTGACTATAAATTGGTGACTCCAGCCTTATCATTTAACAATCAATCATTATCAATCAATTAACCATTATCATTTATCATTATTCTAGTGCCAACTTTACGCTATAAATCGGTAACAACAAATTGGTTAACCGTAGGCTAATATATACAGGGTGTTTGAAAACTTTCTGTACAAATTGTAATGGGGGATAGGCAACACCAAGACAAACCCTTTTCGTCTATAAGTGTGTCCGCTGACGTCACCATTCGGCGCGAGAGGGCGCCGCTGCAATTGGCTAAAAGGTGAAGTGGGCTAGACTCGCGCTTGCCGCGGGCATTCTTAAATCGGACGTGTTGAAACCACATTCGTCTACGAATAGCCACGGGAACATCTTCCAGCAGTTCCGGCAACGTTTCTTCAAGAAATATCCGATAAACCCGTCCGTCGAGTCGGGCAGGCAGCAGGTACGGCCCAATCAACTTGCCATGGACGATACCCGCCCAAACATTGACGGCGAACCGTTCTTGATGAGCATGCACCCGTGTAGCATGTGGATTTGCGTGCGCCCACACGTGAGAATTGTGCATGTTAAACACACCCTCACGTGTGAAACAGGCCTCATCTGAGAACAGCACATAAGCCGGAAAATTAGGCTGCACCGCTGTCTGCTGCAGAAACCAGCGTGCGAATTCCACACGAAGAGGGTAATCCCGAGGTTGTAATGCCTGGACTCTCACGATGAAACGGATGTAACTGCTGCTCATGCAACACTCTCCAGACCAGGTCGTGGTTCACACCGAGGATACGTGCAACACCTCGCGTGCTTGCGCTTGGATTGTCCTCAAATCGCCGTAGGATTTCTTCTTCCATGTCAGGAGTGCGCACGTTTCTCTCCCGACCAGTGTCATGCATGTTTGCATGGAATATTCCAGTTTCTCGCAATCGCCGATGCAAATGCGCAAACGTTTGGTGGTTTGGCACACGTCTGTTTGGGAAGCGCTGTCGGTACAACCTCACAGCAGCTCTTCCGTTTCCATTGGCAGCCCCATACACCATATGCATGTCAGCCATCTCAGCAGTCGTGAAGCGCTCCATGTTACGTGTACTACGTCCGATTTAAGAATGCCCGCGGCAAGCGCGAGTCTAGCCCACTTCACCTTTTAGCCAATTGCAGCGGCGCCCTCTCGCGCCGAATGGTGACGTCAGCGGACATACACTTATAGACGAAAAGGGTTTGTCTTGGTGTTGCCTATCCCCCATTACAATTTGTACAGAAAGTTTTCAAACACCCTGTATATATATATATATATATATATATATATATATATATATACAGGGTGTACATAAAGTCAGGATCTATTTTTGTGAAATAATAATTTTTTTCTATTTTTCTTTTCAGAAGCCCTTAGAATGAATACAGAAGAGCGTGTGGCAATAGTAATTTGGCGAATCGAGGGAAAGAAATACAATGACATCAGAGAGAAGTTTAGAAGGAGATTTCATAAGCCGGGGCCAATAGACAAGACAATACGAAAATTGGTGAACAAATTTAAACGAACGGGATCTGTAAATGATGAAGCAAGATCAGGACGACCGTGTATGTCAGATCTTACCGTGAATGCAGTACGCGGAATTATCACTGAGGAGCCACGTACGTCCGTTCGTGCTGCATCACACAGACTCGGCCTCCCGACGTCATCTGTGCACAGAATTCTGAAAGTTAATTTGCAGAAGAAAAGCTATCATTTGCAGGTTTTACATGATTTACATGAGGAAGATTTCCCTCGACGAAGTGCTGTGTGCTGATCTCGTAGAACATCTGGAGTGATAATTTAATGACAACATTCTCTTTAGTGATGAAGCCACTTTCCACACGTGTGGAAAAGTAAATCGCCATAACTGTCGAATTTGGGCAGATGAAAGACCGAATGATTTCGTCCAAAATTGGGAAGGAGACTCACCTAAAGTTAATGTCTGGATGGGTTTAACAAAATCTAAGGTTTATGGTCCTTTTTTCTTTGCTGAAGCTACAGTTACGGGGCTTATTTATCTGGACATGTTGCAGCAATTCCTTGAACCTCAGCTGATTGGGGATAGGATTGTTAGTACCGTCGTCTATCAACATGATGGTGCTCCTTGTCACTATGCCAAAATTGTTCAGGATTATCTAAATGGACGTTTTCCAAATCGCTGGATCGGACGCGGAAGCAACCAAAGGCCTTGGCCAGCGAGATCACCAGATTTAACCCCTTTAGATTTCTTTGCATGGGGCTTTATCAAATCGCACGTCTATCGGACGAAGATTACGAGTCTTGAAAACTTACGTACACGTATACGAACTGTTGCAGATAACATAACCCCGCAAATGCTCCAGAATGTGTTTAGAAATGCTGCGGAACGATTTGAGCTGTGCAGGGATACTGATGGGCGTCACGTCGAATCCTACTCTTAATTATTTAATAAATGTTACCACTTTATCATTTTATGATAAAATTCCATATAATTTCCAAGTGCTTCACAAAAATAGATCCTGACTTTATGTACACCCTGTATATATATAATATATATATATATATATATATATATATATATATATAGAGAGAGAGAGAGAGAGAGAGAGAGAGAGAGAGAGAGAGAGAGAGAGAGAGAGAGAGAGAGAGAGGAGGTGTCCCGTAAATCCGGTCTGATAGGAAAATCTATTTTAAATTAAATTTACAAAATAATACATTAGAACGAAAACAAATGTTCAAATTGATGTCCTTTTTTTTCGCGCGTGTCGATTCGATGTTCCAAACTTAAAAGCGCACGTGCCAAAGTCTCTGGTGTGATTTGTGCACAAACAGCACGGATATTTTCTTTAAGGTCTTCGGTGGTACGTGGACGGTCAATGAACGCGAAAGACTTGAGATGACCCCAGAGAAAAAAATGTAGGGGTGTGAGGTCCGGGGATCTTGGTGGCCATTCGATTGGTCCCCTGTGCCCAATCCATCGCCCAGGGAGAACTTCCTGCTGAAAGTAAAACCGATGTCGCACTGCGAGTGGCATTTCATCCAAATACGATTCCAACACCACGCAACAACTGGATATATCGTTTGACATTAAGTCCTCCTTCCAGAAATACTGGTCCCGAAACAAGATTTCTATGAATGCCACACCACACCATACCATTACTTTTTGACTAGGTTGGTGATGAGCATCAACAGCGACGTGATGATGATCCCGCGCCCAGTACACGGTGTTATCTTCGGTTTACGTATCCGTTCAGGTGGAAACACGCCTCATCGCTAAACCTGATATGATGATATCGTCCGCTAGGTTTCTTTTTGACTCAAACCATTCACAAAATTGAAGTCATCGATCTGTATTATCCCCACGTAATTCTTGTACAAAATGTATCTTGTACGGATGAAATTTGTGACGTTACAATACAGGGTGTCCCAGAATTAACTATTTCAATGAAATTGGACAAATGTTTTAAAAACACACTTTTATTTATGTTTATCATGTTTAATGTGTGTTAGAAATGTATAAATTTCTAAATTTTTTTCATAATTTTATTTTCATAATTTTTTCATTATCTGGTCCAATGAAAGACCGTCTGAAGTCATAGAATGGCAAAGAGACTCTCCAAAAGTTAACGTGTGGCTTGGAATGACCAAATCCAAAATTTATGGCCCATTCTTCTTTGCGGAAGCAACTGTAACAGGTACCGTCTACCTTGATATGCTTCAGCAGTTTCTCGAACCACAGCTTCTTGATGATGGCATTCTTGATAATGTTGTGTTTCAACAAGAAGCATTGATCTTTTGGCGATAAACCTTTGTTTTTATGAAACCCCATGCAAAGAAATCCAGGGGTGTCAAATCCGGAGAACGCGGAGCCAAGGTCGAGGTCCTCCACGTCCAATCCACCGATTCGGAAGGCGTCTGTTGAGGTATTCTCGAACAATTAGAGCATAATGACATGGTGCTCCATCTTGTTGAAACACAACATTATCAAGAATGCCATCATCAAGAAGCTGTGGTTCGAGAAACTGCTGAAGCATATCAAGGTAGACGGTACCTGTTACAGTTGCTTCCGCAAAGAAAATGGGCCATAAATTTTGGATTTGATCATTCCAAACCATACGTTAACTTTTGGAGAGTCTCTTTGCCATTCTATGACTTCAGACGGTCTTTCATTGGACCAGATAATGAAAAAATTATGAAAATAAAATTATGAAAAAAATTTAGAAATTTATACATTTTTAACACTTATTAAACATGATAAACATAAATAAAAGTGTGTTTTTAAAAATTTGTCCGATTTCATTGAAATAGATAGTTAATTCTGGGACACCCTGTATTCGCTGTAATGTCCGCTTTCACATCTGCAATCTTTCTCACCGATTGTTGTGGATTTGCTGCGATCCAGGAAAGTATATCAATACTGCTTTCAGCACCAGTTGAAGTTCTCTGGCAACCTGCTCTTGGTTTGTCCTGAACACTCACGATCTCCTTGAATCTTGAAAGCATTCGACCAACAGAACGCTGACCAGGTCGTAGTTTATTGGGATGATGACGGTCTTCTAGTTTCTAAACTTATTTATATATTGATTATGCTCAGAAAGTTTTGTTTGCTACATTTTTATTTATGTCATTGTTGTTTGTCAAAATTTAAATTCAAAACATTCTTTTTTTTTGAGTCGCTTCACATAGTTCTTGGGTAAGTGTATGTTTTCCATGATATCTAATAACATTATGGCCTGAGTTCTGTCGTCTTTTGTAATGTTGCCATGGAATTTCTCAACATGCATAACTTCATTGCTTTTCTTCCATGCTATGAATGGAAAGTTAAAATCCCCACAAATTAATATAATTGGCGCTGGGATTTTAAGTGATTTTAACGTGCATTCGCATTTGTAACGAAGTAAAATTCACTTTTTGTGATGTCTGGCTGTCTGTACGCGTTCATAATGATTAAGTTTAGTTATTTTGCTTAAAAATATTCAACTGTGCCGTTTCATTTGTTTACTGTTCACTATTTGTTATTTGTTTATTGAAACCATATAACCCATTACGTAAAAAGAGACTGTCGAAGTCTGTTAAACCTAAATGGTGGAATGCTAAAATTAAAAGTAGCTTAACATTAAAAAGGAAGGTGTATTTCAAATTTAAAGAAACAAATAATTCGTCTGATGAAAATGCTTACTAGCTATTGAGAAGTCGAAGCAAAAAACTTATTAGAAAAAGTAAGCGCAACTATGAGCTAGAATGCTAGATAGTATATAGCGATTGGATTAAATTGGATCCGAAGGACTTCTATAATTATGTTAGGAATACAAAAAGTAGCTTCACGGACTATTTATTGGTCTACTCATTGGCGAAAACAACGAATAAATTTCCGATGACCTACAAATGACGGAAGTTTTAAATAAATTCTTCTTTTCCGTCTTAACTAACGAAAATATGAACAACATTCCCGTTTCTATAATCATTCTCAATGTTGATCTTTAAAAGTGTCACGATTTTACCATTACTGAAACTGAAGTACTCTTGGACATAGGTAAAATTAATCCCAATAAATTCTAGGTCTAGACAAGCTCTATCCTAGGGGACTTTAAGAAATGAACTGCGCAATAGCCTTACATATACAGGGTGTTTGAAAACTTTCTGTACAAATTGTAATGGGGGATAGGCAACACCAAGACAAACCCTTTTCGTCTATAAGTGTATGTCCGCTGACATCACCATTCGGCGCGAGAGGGCGCCGCTGCAATTGGCTAAAAGGTGAAGTGGGCTAGACTCGCGCTTGCCGCGGGCATTCTTAAATCGGACGTGTTGAAACCACATTCGTCTACGAATAGCCACGGGAACATCTTCCAGCAGTTCCGGCAACGTTTCTTCAAGAAATATCCGATAAACCCGCCCGTCGAGTCGGGCAGGCAGCAGGTACGGCCCAATCAACTTGCCATGGACGATACCCGCCCAAACATTGACGGCGAACCGTTCTTGATGAGCATGCACCCGTGTAGCATGTGGATTTGCGTGCGCCCACACGTGAGAATTGTGCATGTTAAACACACCCTCACGTGTGAAACAGGCCTCATCTGAGAACAGCACATAAGCCGGAAAATTAGGCTGCGCCGCTGTCTGCTGCAGAAACCAGCGTGCGAATTCCACACGAAGAGGGTAATCCCGAGGTTGTAATGCCTGGACTCTCTGACGATGAAACGGATGTAACTGCTGCTCGTGCAACACACTCCAGACCACGGTCGTGGTTCACACCGAGGATACGTGCAACACCTCGCGTGCTTGGCTTGGATTGTCCTCAAATGCCGTAGGATTTCTTCTTCCATGTCAGGAGTGCGCACGTTTCTCTCCCGACCAGTGTCATGCATGTTTGCATGGAATGTTCCAGTTTCTCGCAGTCGCCGATGCAAATGCGCAAACGTTTGGTGGTTTGGCACACGTCTGTTTGGGAAGCGCTGTCGGTACAACTCACAGCAGCTCTTCCGTTTCCATTGGCAGCCCCATATACCATATGCATGTCAGCCATCTCAGCAGTCGTGAAGCGCTCCATGTTACGCGTACTACGTCCGATTTAAGAATGCCCGCGGCAAGCGCGAGTCTAGCCCACTTCACCTTTTAGCCAATTGCAGCGGCGCCCTCTCGCGCCGAATGGTGACGTCAGCGGACATACACTTATAGACGAAAAGGGTTTGTCTTGGTGTTGCCTATCCCCCATTACAATTTGTACACAAAGTTTTCAAACACCCTGTATATTTAATATATATTTACATATATATTTAATAATATTTACATATATATTTAACTCTTACATATATATTTAATAATAATAATAATAATAATTAATATTAATAATAAATCATTACCGTCGGAAGAAGTTCCGTTCGATTGGAAACTCGCAAACATTATCGTCCTATTAATCTGACTTCAGTAGTTGGTAAGCTTATGGGACGATCATTCGGAACGAAATAGTTAATCACTTACAAATGAATAATTTAATCAAAGATTCTCAGTACGGCTTTCGACGTAATCGTTCTTGTCTTGCTAATTTGCTCGATTTCTTTAATAATATTGTAAATATATATAACGAGAGTAAAATAGTAGATATTATATACATTTCGATTTTCAAAAGACGTTTGATAAAGTGTCGCCATAAGAGATTATTAGTTAAACTTAAGTTTCACGGAATTGATGATAATGTCCTAAAATGGACTGAAAATTGGCTTAGTGGACGTAAACAAAGAGTGGTCATTAGTGGCAAAGCGTCTAACTGGAGAAGTGTAAATAGCGGTGTGTCTCGGGGATCAGTTCTGAGACCAGTTCTTTTTATTATTTATATCAACGACATCGATATACGAATTAAGAGTATAATTTCAAAATTTACGAATGATACCGAACTAGAGGGACGAACAAAATCGTCGGCAGAACGTTTGCAAATTCAAGAAAATATTAACAAGTTACTCGAGTGGTAGAAATTTGGCAAACGAACTTTAATGTAAAACGTTGCATATTGGTAGAAACAATATTAAAGTAAAGTATTTTAAGCGCGACAAGACACTAAAGTGTGTTACGGAAGAGAAAGATTTGGGTATTACTGTTGCCAACACACTTACCTCGAACAAGCAGTGTATCGAAGCGGTTAGAAAAGCAAATAGAAGTTTTGGATTTATTGGTACATCGTTTGAATTTAAGTCAGAGAAAACAATGCTAACATTATATAATTCCTTAGTACACGCCCCTCACCTGGAATTACTGCCTTCATTTCTGGTCCTCATATTTACGACAGATCATCGTTAGAATGGAGATAATGCAGCGACCGGCTACTAAGAGTATTCCTAGACTTAAAAACAAATCATACGTCGCCCGTTTAAAAACGCTAAATTTATTCTCACTCGTAAAATGGCGAAATTCGAGAAGATTTAATCCAGGTATTTAAAATGATTAAAGGTTTTGATAATGGCGACGCTCAAAAATATTTCACCTTCGGGAATGCGGATAGAACTCGCGGTAATGGTTTCAAATTAGTGGGTAAACATTATTATAATCCTAATGAAGCTAAACACTTTTTTTCAATCGTATAGTTAATTTGTGGGATGGATTGCCAGCCAGCGTTGTTCAAGAATCCTTTAAAAAGAGACCTAGTAGATACTTATCTTGCCTTAAACCCCCTCCACCCCCATTTGGAAGCATTTGTTTGCGCATGAAAGTATTATTGTAGGGTTTTCGCTCCGATTCCTTCCTCTTTACTTCAAAATTTTCATTTTATCTTTAAATTTATTTTCTTCCTTTCAATCTCCCTCCTTTGCTTCGTTTAAAACTTTCACTTTTCTTTACAATTTTTTTTTTTACATCTTTTTTAACCTTCTTTTTTTAGACAGCCTCGTTGGGAACAGACGATCTGTTGCCGTTTGGTGTCCTTTGTATATATATATTTTTTTTTTCTTGTGGTTTCAGTACTGAATTTCATATATTTTACAACTGAATTTTTTTTTTTTTTATAAATAGTACCACAAAATTTTATATTTCGTCATTGCTGGAGTCAATGTGATACGTACTAGGAAAGGAAACGATGTTTCTTAAAGGTCTTCCCCCCGAATAGCCACATTAATTTGCTACATTTCAATTAATAGAGGAATGGAACTAATTAACTTAATAGGCGCCTCAACAAACCTTGATTGCATCATTTCACATGAAAACAGTGGTAGCATATACAGTATACAGAGGGTAGCATATATATATATATATATACTGTATATACACACACAGAGGGTTGGCAAAAGTAAATAGACACATTAGGGTTTTTTCCCATAGTTTTTTACTCGATTTTAAAGTGAATAAACAACACTGGCCAACAAAATGAAACTTTTTTCTCATCACAAACGTGATCACACTTTTCTTAATGCATTTTTCGCGCTGATTCCGAATCTGGTTTTATTGTTTTTCTAGCACGTATAGTTATATAGATACACTGGTTTTTATATTTTTAAGTTTTTGATATTGCTATAAGAAAATTTATGGATGTATAGATCACACTTAGGAATGCTAAACAACAAATACATCATATACCTTATTCAATGTACTTATAAATAAAGAATATATACATTATTTTATTAAAAGCGCTGTGAGTGTGATTTCCTTTTGTAAATTTGGCCTGGATTGTCACGATACAGCATCCAACAATGGTCCGCCATCATGCTTTCATTCCAATATCCTTGGTAGCGCTTCTCCATCATCTGAATATCTTGATGGAAGCGCTCTCCTTGCTCGTCACTCACTGCACCAAGGTTTTCAGGAAAGAAATCTAAGTGGGAATGCAGGAAGTGAATTTTTAACGACATTCGACACTCCATTTCTTTGAAGGCATCAAGGAGGTTCTTGACTCCATCCTTATACGCAGGTGACTTGTTGCTTCCAAGAAAGTTTTCACATATCCATTTGAACGCCAGCCAAGCCTTCAATTCCAGCGGACTTAGGACTTTTTCAAATTCAGTGTCATTCAAAACCTCCCTTATTTGTGGCCCAACAAAAATTCCTTCCTTCAATTTTGCTGCAGTAACCTTCGGAAATTTCCTTGAAAGGTATTGGGACCCTTCAGAATTGACTTTACCATTGCTTTAAAAAAATTCTTCATTAAACCAAGTTTAATGTGAAGAGGTGGCAGATAGATCTTTTGGGGATCCACTAAAGGGACAGACTGGACATTGCTTATCCCTGGACATATGTATACCTAAGTGGCCAGTCACTTTTGGTGTAATGTTCTGTAGTGGCGCGACTGTCCCACAGGCAAAGGAAACAACAAAATTTTGTGAATCCTGACTGCATACCCATAAGCATTCCTATAACTTTTAGATCTCCACAAACATTCCATTGATGACTGTCGTATTTGATTGCCTTAAGTAGTATATCCATATTGTCATATGTCTCTTTTAGATGGACGGAATGGGCAATAGGGATGGATGCATTATATTACCATTATGCAAAAGAACTGCTTTCAGGCTTCTCTGCGACAAATCAATAAAGAGGCGCCACTCAGATGCCACATACGTCTGAGATATGGCTGTAAATAGTCCATTGATGTCATGGCAATAACAGAGAGGACCATCTACTGAAAAGAATGCTGTTAATTCAAAATTCCGCTTTCGGTAGTAACTAATACGAACATTGTTCTCAAGTAAATTGTTCTCCTTTAGTCTTGAGGCGAGAAGCTCTGATTTCTCTTTAGACAGCGATAAGTCTCTAACAAGATCATTCAACTGTCCTTAGGTTAACTTTTTAGGCTCTAAATGTCTACCTTCAAAAGTGTACTCTGGTTCTGTAGATGGTCCGGAAACGCAGTTGCACCTTCATCACTTTCCATGTCATCTATGATAGAATCTAGCCTATCACTTGGGGGAATTGGAATGGGCAATGTTTCATCATGTTTTACTGGTCTACGTGCTGAATCCAAGTTTGGATATACAATCTGGTGTTTGTTCTTGGCAGAAAACCCCATTAAGTTCACACTACAAAAATAACAGTCTTCATGATGATCTCTCGGCTCCCTCCATATCATGGGTATGGCAAATGGCATTGAAGCTTTCTTTTGTTAAGCCAATCACGTAATCCATTTGAACAGCCAGAACAGATTTGATGTGGCGCCCATGGTTTATCTTGGTCACCTAGATGGCAACCAAAGTATAGCTTGTATATTTTCTTAATGTCGGTTGTAATACTTCATCGCTGTGTTTTAGTTGTCAACTGGCCGCATACGAAACAGAACTTGTCGGGGTCATTCTTACATTGTCGAGGCATGTTGACTGACCTGAGCAAACTATAAACTCAAAAAAATGTACACCAACTTGACACAACAAGTTCTTGGACTGGACTGATCTTTTGACACACAAAGCACGGCGTTGTTGCCTGAATCACAATGCTGCTAGACGTAAAAGCTTACACCTGAAATACATAAGATGTATAATTAAGATAATTGAAATAAATAAGATGAATAAACTAAAAAAACACAATAAAATAAACACAATCAAATGTTGAAATATTAGTATTTTGCCTATTTAAAATGGTTAAATCTGTGTAGTTATATATATGTCTTCATCTTGAAAACTATACGTGCTAGAAAAGATCTGAATGCAGTTTTGGAATCAGCGTGAAAAATGCTATCCAGCCACCACAAATTTTACTCTGATGAAAAATCTTTGTTGACCAGTGTAATAAGAGAATTATCGAATCCATAGATTTAGAATCGTGTTTTTCTTTCTCATTTCCATTATGTAAAACTGACACAAGTTCTGGCGTTCCAGGGCTACGTCGTGGCCAGTGTCGTAACACCGCTTCCCGTCGATCAGCGAAATTAAGCGACATCAGGTCTGTGTAGGAGTTAGATGGGAGACCGTCCTCCGCATCAAGATTATGTAGCTATTCGTAGTTCGGTTCCCACGTTAAGGTGTAGGTCCCCTCCGTCAATGACCTTAGATGTTGCGAAAGAGTTTAAACAACCACATTATTATTATTTTTCTGGCATTCCATTGATAAGTTTTGCCATTTGTTCTTGATGACAATCATCGTGTCAATTTACTTTTGTCTCTCTCTCTCTCTCTCTCTCTCCTCTCTATATATATATATATATATATATATATATATAATATATATATATATATATAATAGATACACACAGACCGTGCATGGAACAAGGAACTCTTCTGGGAAAATTAAATCTACTATAGACCGAATAAGTAATGGTAAATGACAAACACTATAGTTTTTTCTTTTTCATTATGTTAACCTGACGTGGGCAACGGATCACTCGCAAAGAGGCCCTAAAAATATAACTTTACTCACCAGCTATCTGCAAAGCAGATAGGATCCAGCTTTGGGTTATTTACCATTACTTATTCGGACTATAAGTGAATTTAATATTCCCAGAAGAGTTCCTTGTTCCATGCACGGTCTGTGTGTATCGTGAAAAAACCTCAGGGGACCATTCTGAGTTTAATCCCATATATATATATATATATATATATATATATATATATATATATATATATAATATATATATAAACAATTTTTAATGCGTGCTTTTGAATGTAAACTGTATTACATCTTTAGATGTATTAAATTAATAGCTAGCATTTACTTAACTGTTTTTTCTCATTGAAACTGTTACTAGTTTCTATATGTTCAGTTGCATGCACAAACTATTTTCCATTTTCTATAGGCTTTGTTCTGTGTGGTTTGTTTCTGTTGTTTCTGCTATGCTGCGCACTGTTATGTTATGTTATGCTATGCTGATCAGTCTTTCAATGTTGTAGTTTGTTAAAGACCCGAAATATAAGAACTAAACGGCGAGTTATAGCATTATTTGAGTATTAAATGGCAAATATTATAATATAATACTTATTACCCAATACTAAATATTTCTGTATATATTTTGCAATTTGAAGAGGGAGTTCGGTCCGTTTATGAGTTGGATGGGTGTGCTGTCCTCTGCTTTAAGATGATGTAGGGACCATTAAACTGAGGTGGTTCATGTGCTGCGTAAAGCTGTAGGTCCCCTCCGTCGCGTAATCTTTGCCGTTATGAGGGCAGTTAAACAACTTTCATATTACGAAGAGGGTGTAAATTGTTGGGAGATGTTATCGTACAACACGTCCTCACACTATCGCATATGCAATAAAAAAGTTTCCAAATGCGTCTAATTTGTGAAGTCATAAAACCAAAACAAAGATGTTAACTCTACTCTTTCATCCCTAACTACTGCCGTATAGAGATTTAATTCTTCTGTGTATATATAGCAATGAAGCAGTAACAATGTAAACATATTTACAGTTTAAACTGTTGTGGATCAGTGACTGTATTCAAATTCCAGGGCGAAATGATTACAGTTATCGGATTTTAGTGGTCGAAATGGCTGTTGGAGAGTGGTCTCAGATTGCATTAAATACGAACACTTCTCGCTGTAATATTAAACGTGATATGTAAGCTGATAGTCAACGTATTTACACACACACACACACACACACACACACACACACACACACACATAACTAAAAACTAAACACCTATATATGAATTAGCATTCGAACAATACTGTAAGTATCTAAAGATGTATCTAATTCCTAGAGGTGATCAGGAGCTAAACTTGAACGTGATTTTTCTTTTATGCAATAGACAAAAACAACAATTAAAACGAATCATCTGTTTAATTTCTCTATTATTTCAGTTACACCTTAAATATCAAGCAAACAACGAAGCTTCTTTAGTCTCAACTCAACCTCGTAATTTGAGCCGAGAACCTTTACTAACTTTCGATGTGTTGAATATTTTCTTTGTCTAAAAACATTTTGTATTATATATATATATATATATATATATATATATATATATATATATATATATATATATATATATGAGTGTGTGTGTGTGTGTGTGTGTGAGAGAGAGAGAGTTGCACCAATAGGGTGTGTCAATTTTAGTAAAGTCAACAATTCAAAAAACTACTAGTGACCAAATGATGCATTTTTATGTGCTAAATCGAAATATGGCTTTAAAATCCAGATTTGACCACTCCTAGCTACTTATCATATATTTGAAGTTGAAGTTTAAGAAAAATCAGCAATTTTTGCAAGTATTTTTTTTATTGTACAGGGTGTACATAAAGTCAGGATCTATTTTTGTGAAGCACTTGGAAATTATATGGAATTCAATCATAAAATGATAAAGTGGTAACATTTATTAAATAATTAAGAGTAGGATTCGACGTGACGCCCATCAGTATCCCTGCACAGCTCAAATCGTTCCGCAGCATTTCTAAACACATTCTGGAGCATTTGCGGGGTTATGTTATCTGCAGCAGTTCGTATACGTGTATGTAAGTTTTCAAGACTCGTAATCTTCGTCTGATAGACGTGCGATTCGATAAAGCCCCATGCAAAGAAATCTAAAGGGGTTAAATCTGGTGATCTCGCTGGCCAAGGTCTGTTGCTTCCGCGTCCGATCCAGCGATTTGGAAAACGTCCATTTAGATAATCATGAACAATTTTGGCATAGTGACAAGGAGCACCATCATGTTGATAGACGACGGGGATAGGATTGTTAGTACCGTCGTCTATCAACATGATGGTGCTCCTTGTCACTATGCCAAAATTGTTCAGGATTATCTAAATGGACGTTTTCCAAATCGCTGGATCGGACGCGGAACGGAAGCAACAGACCTTGGCCAGCGAGGTCGCCAGATTTAACCCCTTTAGATTTCTTTGCATGGGGCTTTATCAAATCGCACGTCTATCAGACGAAGATTACGAGTCTTGAAAACTTACGTACACGTATACGAACTGCTGCAGATAACATAACCCCGCAAATGCTCCAGAATGTGTTTAGAAATGCTGCGGAACGATTTGAGCTGTGCAGGGATACTGATGGGCGTCACGTCGAATCCTACTCTTAATTATTTAATAAATGTTACCACTTTATCATTTTATGATTGAATTCCATATAATTTCCAAGTGCTTCACAAAAATAGATCCTGACTTTATGTACACCCTGTATATTACTACATTTTACATACATTACATCCAATTAAAGACATTTTGATTGTATTTCAATATTAAAACAGAAACATAGATAGGTTTCTTGAACTTTGCCAAGGATGCCATATATAACTACATTTTACATACATACAATTAAAGACATTTTGATTGCATTTCATTATTAAAACTTAGAAATATAGATATGTTTCTTGAACTTTGCCAAGGATGCCATATCTGCATTGCTCTTGTTCCTGGACATGAGCTCCCTACTGGCCACCTGGCCACTGATGTACACCTCCTTTCTCTCTTGTGAGTAAACATGTGCTGCTTCAGTTGTCATCCTTACACACCTCTCTACTGACTGTGTGTGTGAGGGCCATGCAGGAACTTCCATTGGTCTATCCAGAAACTCCTTGATTGCAGCAGTGGTGAGGGAGCAGGTCAGAGGAGGGTCAGAAACACCAGAGTTCCAGTCAATAAGCTCCGAGAGTTTGGTGGCATCTGGGTTGATGTCAGGAGTCTTCCTGGGTCTGACACTGCAGTCTCCTACCTGTGTGTCCTCATCTCCTTCACCTCTGATTTCCAGTAATTTAGGGTGTGTCAATTTTAGTAAAGTCAACAATTCAAAAACTACTAATGCTCAAATGATGTCATGTAATGCTCAAATGATGTCATATTATCTAGCAAACTTAGAAATATCTTTAGTGTTGTTTAAAAAAGCCATTTACCTACTTATATTTCACCAGGACGAAGGAGGACGAAGACTTCATACCAGACTCAGTCTGGTATGAAGTCTTCGTCCTTCTCTCTCCCTGCCTCCTCCACTCATGCATTCACAATCAAAACTCCAGCATTTGTGACTATGTGAAACTTAGAAACCATACTACACACCAAAAATAACCAAAGTTGACCACACATATCAATGGTACATTGATATACGATGCTACAGTCATATTTAGGTTATATTTCAGACCTTTATGGTCAAATATAAGGAGGTAAATGTCTTTTTTAAACCCTAAAGATATTTCTAAGTTTGCTAGATAATATGACATCATTTGAACATTAGTAGTTTTTGAATTGTTTACTTTACTAGAATTGACACACCCTAAATTACTGGAAATCAGAGGTGAAGGAGACGAGGACACACAGGTAGGAGACTGCAGTATCAGACCCAGGAAGACTCCTGACATCAACCCAGATGCCACCAAACTCTCGAAGCTTATTGACTGGAACTCTGGCGTTTCTGACCCTCCTCTGACCTGCTCCCTCACCACTGCTGCAATCAAGGAGTTTCTGGATAGACCAATGGAAGTTCCTGCATGGCCCTCACACACACAGTCAGTAGAGAGGTGTGTAAGGATGAAACTGAAGCAGCACATGTTTACTCACAAGAGAGGAGGGAAGCGTACATCAGTGGCCAGGTGGCCAGTAGGGAGCTCATGTCCAGGAACAAGAGCAAGGTAGACATGGCATCCTTGGCAAAGTTCAAGAAACCTATCTATATTTCTAAATTTTAATATTGAAATTTAATCAAAATGTCTTTAATTGTATGTATGTAAAATGTAGTTATATATGGCATCTTTGGCAAAGTTCAAGAAACCTATCTATATTTCTAAGTTTTAATATTGAAATACAATCAAAATGTCTTTAATTGTATGTAATGTATGTAAAATGTAGTTATATACAATAACAAAAATACTTGCAAAAATTGCTGATTTTTTGTAAACTTCAACTTCAAATATAAGTAGCTAGGAGTGGTCAAATCTGGATTTTAAAGCCATATTTCGATTTAGCACATAAAAATGCATCATTTGGTCACTAGTAGTTTTTTGAATTGTTGACTTTACTAAAATTGACACACCCTATTGCACCAATGTCTTTAAGATTATTCATATCTATGTCCTGTAGAACATGTATGAAAATTATGAACAATTTTGTACAAACAATTCAGAGCTTGCATATATATATACACAGGGTGATTACAAAAGAAGTATACAATTTCAAAATTTATTGTGATCCAACTATTTGTGATCCAAAAACAATAATAATGGTGAATGGAAACAGTGATTGACAAAGGGTTCTTCAGTTTATAGATGTTCAATATAATGTCAGTGGTTAACCCTGACAATGTCCAATGTCGGGATTCGTCAAGCCATAGCATTCATTGACCGAGATTCTTACGGAAAGTGTGGTTAGAGTTTGAATATCGGTTGGACAGTACCAGGGTTACCCACGGAAATTATATTGAACAGCTAGAAACTAACAAAAACTTTGTCAATTATACTGTTTCCATTCACATTTATTTTTTTTTGGATCAGAAATAGTTTGATCACGATACATTTTTTAAATTGTATACTTCTTTTGTAATCACCCTGTATATATATCAAACACTGAGAGATTACAACTACTAAGGTACGGAAGAAGGGAAGAACTAAAATCCGTGGAATACTATGCCCCAAATGGACAGGAAATTCAGAAAAACCCTGAAGCAAATGATTTTGGAGTTGTAATGACTGATAACTCGAAATTTAACGCACAAATTTCGCGTCATCAGTAATTATAACACCTAAACAAAGCAAAATGAATAACTAGACAGATAGTGAGAACCTTTGAAAGAAGGGACTGAAATATAATGATTCTTCTGTTGAAAACGCTGATCATATCGAAGATGGAGTGTTGCTCAGTCTTAAAATCCCCACATAAAAAAGAAAACATTTGTCAACTAGAAAGAGGGATTCAGAGAAGCTTCATATCCAAGATCGATGGATGTAAAGTATTAAATTACTCGGAAAAGTTACACGAATTAAATTTATATTCGCTGAAAAGAAGAAGAAGAGAGGTACATCATTATTTACACTGGGAAAATAATGGAGGAACTACTCGTATTCCCTAATCTCACTTTGAACCCTATAAGTTAACCACTTAACAACATTGGAAAGTACGAAAAGAAGGTGGTGTCGTGTTCCCAAACTAAAGGCTAGACAAGGAACATCCTCATCCCTGAAGGAAAATAGTTTTGTTATGAGAGGGCCAAAACTGTTCATCCAGCTGCCCGAGGGAATGCGGAACACAACTGGTGTAGTGTTGAAAATTTTCAAACTAAGTCTAGAAGCCTGGCTCAGAACAATACCAGATGAGCCGGGAGTTCCTGACCGTGTGAAATGGAGAGCGCAATAAACCAACTCTCTACGTCACCAGGCCACCTCAAGAAAAGGAGTAACAAGCCTGACCTCCGTGAAATGAGGAATCATCGCACAGAACACCTGAAAGGTTGAATGGTGTGTGTGTGGTGTGTGTGTATGTATATATAATATATATATATATATACCTTACCTTATGAACCTTATGTTGTTTCGTATATAATATATAATATATATATATATATATATATATAATATATATATATATATATAAAATATGCATCACGCTTGACCAAAGATATTAAAGGGAACATAAAGTAAACCATTTTGCAAGCAAGCGCGCGTGTGTGTGTGTGTGTGTGTGTGTGTGTGTGTGTGTGTGTGTGTGTGTTTACTAAAGCTGTTTACATATCGTGGGGAAATGAGAGAAGGGAAGCCACTAAAATTTAATTGGTATTAAAAACAACATAACTCTATATTGTATAGTGGCTGTTATACATCTTTTTCTATATATTTTTCATTCAGGTGAAATTACTTTGTTTCGATACCCTTTATTTACAGTGAACAATGGAGTTACGCACCGTAAATACTAAAGTTCGTAACCCATTCAAATCGCAATACCTAAAATAACGTTCCAAGTCATAAACGGTTCCTAATATTGACTTTACTGGTTCCCTTTTTGGTATACAGGGTCAAAAAGAGAGAAAGTAAGTTCCCGGTTAATGTCTATGCGGTCCCCAATTTGGTACCTAATTCTGAGAGTAACATTACTTTAATCTATTTTAACCCAAATGATTTAAGATTTATGCGTCGTGCGAAACTTTAATGTTTACAGTGCGCACTGCGTATGCATTAGCCACTTCTTCATTATCTGCGCATTTATATATCTATAAATATTGGGGGAGGGGGGTAGGGGCTCGTAGTATATATTCGCCAAAAGTAAGCAATTTTTTTTTAATTCGAACTTATTTTCGAGTACAAATAATGAACATAAATGGTGAATATTTATTTATGGAAATGTTTTTTTTTTATATTTATTTAAAGCTAGACACGTAAGGTTAGGTTATGGTGGAGCCAGAAACTTTCTAGTCGGTACGCGTTAATTATATTATCAAAGTATCTTTTACCCAAAATTCGTTCATTTTCATTGAAGACATTTTACCATTCCTATACTACTTTCTTCTGAAATCCCTTTTCTACTTTTTATTCAGCTTTCAAAGCCTTCATTTGTTTTTTCAAACAACTATTTAAGGCAGAGTATATTTTTACGTTAGTGCGTATCTTTCTTTTAAATGTATTAACTTCTGCCATTATTCATATTTCACAACAATTTGTTCATTTGAAAAAAAAATGTCATTCAATTCGCATTCACGGACGAAACGCGCTAAATGAGAATGGTTAATATTTCCTAATCTAACTGAATTTAACGTAACGTAACCAAACCTAACCTAACGTGGACTAAAATGGGAGACCGTGTATGAGAATGGTATGAATTGGGATTAGATGGTCATCTTTATGATTCTCATTCCCGGATTTCTTTCTTTTGGGTGAGGACTGAAATGAGAATGATAGAGAGTGGAATGATACAGAGTGGAATGATACAGAGTGGAATGATACGATTGTTATTTGTAGTTAAAGCTTCAATTCCTTATATAATTTAACCCCAACAATTCTTAATAGTTATCTAGCATGAAGCTATACACCATTAGATGAAGTTGTTATTATCCCTTTGCCAGATCCACATTACCAAAAGTCGTAAGTGATAGACAGAAATTTTACGCTATCTATCGCAACACTTTTTTCTCGCATGACTCCATTATACAAATGTAAAAGAACTATTTTAAGTTTTTCAATCTTATCCAACTAATTGCCCAGCTCGCTCAAATGCGGATTAGTTCCCTTTCCTCGACTACTTTGCTAAATTCACTCCTTATAAACTGCGCTGCTCATTCATAACTGTTTCATCTGTTCTTTGTTGTTTGTGAATAGCACTTCTATGCTAATTGTCAATTAGTTCCTTTCTTCAGTATATCTTAACGGTTCTCAAGGATGAGAGGCGTGGAGTTTCAATTAAAATTTAATGAAGTTAATATTGTTACCAATTTGAAGATAACAAAATAATAGTAATTTTTATGTGATATTATTTTTAGAAAGAATTCGTCGTTGATGTAGGTGGTAAATATTTTCATAGTCGGTATAGTTTTTAAATTATAATTTTTATAAAAGATGTACGCTTGTTTCGCGTTTTCATGAGTAAAAATTGAGAATTCTTACTAAATTTATAACTAATTTACTTCTCAAATTATTATAATTGTGTTTATTTTATTTATGCATTTATCGTACCAAAAAATTCCAAAATAATGAAAATATTCGAGATATTGTTTAAGTTAGGGTCGAAATAGTAGGAAAATTAAAAAAAAACTAATACCGGACACTTTCAACATAGATATTTTGAGTGTTATCCCTGTATATAGAAAATTCACCCCACATAAAATGATCTATAAAGCAGAACGGAACGGTATGTAGCAATAATTGTTTACCAAACTGAACGCCCGAAAAGATGGCATGGAAGTTTAAACACGCAGACTAGAATGGATTCCTCGATCTCCACTCTCCATCATTCATGTAGTACTATATCCACATTTAGTCCATTCATCAAACCAAACGAAGTATGTAGAACTTCCTCAGAAAGGTTCAGTAAGTGCGCACTCGTAACATAAGAAACCTTACACGCCAGTCAATTATTTAAACACCTTTGTTCTTAGTCTGAAAGAGTATCAGCCATGAGTCAGTATGAGAAGTTTGGCGGGAGAAACGCATAGATTCTAAAAAGAAGAGTGAAGAGGCTCAAAGATATCGATGGAGTAACTCCAATCCAATAGAAAAAGAGGAAAATGCGCTACATCTGGTAAATTTCTGCCAAACTTTTCAATTTAGGCCATGAGTGTATATACTCACAAATACGTCTGTTAATTACACTGGATGACAAAAAACTTGTTTTTTGTCACATGAACATGTCACATGGGTGGATCTTGTAGGTTTTTTACCGCTGAGTTAAAAAATTACCTCAAAATTTGTCTATCACCCACCAATATTGAGTGAATCGAAAATTAAATTTGGACTAATTTATAGTCGTAATAGCAATATCAAAGTAGAAAATGCATATTGAACTCGTCTAAAATGTTCACTGACCCAAAAAATGTTCGACCCATGTCGATTGAAGATGAATAAAGTCGGACAGTACAAAAGCACGGAGGGAGAT
This sequence comes from Bathynomus jamesi, assembly GCA_023014485.1. Taxonomy (NCBI): domain Eukaryota; kingdom Metazoa; phylum Arthropoda; class Malacostraca; order Isopoda; family Cirolanidae; genus Bathynomus; species Bathynomus jamesi. The sequence goes on from JAJOZX010000183.1 coordinate 283,233, forward strand.
ATCTCAAAAACTGCCATATATATTGAAAGACAGTATGTACTTTCATAATGGACGAAAATTTTCTATTTATCATGATGTAGGCATTTCATGTTTATCAAAGACGGAGCTACGTTACACATTTGAATGTGACAACTTTCTAAACAATCATCTTTATCATTTACGAAACAACGTCCAATCAGATCTCAAGGCTACAAATGTTAATTGGGTTCCTGACTGAATTGACATTTGGAAATGTCAATTCCTATTTACTTTTAATTAAAAATACACCATCCCCCAACCCTGGACAATAAAAATAAAGACTACAGCGGAAAATCGCAACTGTGTCCATATACATACAGTATTTTCGTATTCGTATCCGTATTTTGTGGATGAAATATGAAAAAAAAGAAGAAAATGGGTTCATATCCTCAAAATCCCGTATAGCTTTCATATCCGATGCAAAATCCTTTAAACGCGAGGCAGTCTAGATATTAACGTCATCTTTCCTAAACCCCAACGTATTTCTTAAAGAAGAATAACGGGTTTCCATCCTCGTTCGATGAGAAGACATTGGATACCAGTCACAAATCCAATTCCTCGCAGCGATGCAGTCAATTTACTCTTTCGTGAGCGGAGATAATCCTTCAATCACGGATTTGCGCCGAATGAGATTAGGCAATGACTAACTCTGATAGTGCCACCATAGTGACATGGAGTAATGGAACTGAAACCTTTATTTTTAAAACAACTTTTTACCTATATATATATATATATATATATATATATATATATACACAAAATATTCACTTAAACGCGTGAAAATATGTTGTCGAATACACACGAAAGCGCTTGGTCAATATTGTTTTTCCTTTTCTTTTGTGGTTTTTAGCATATATATATATATATATATATATATAACGTTATGGGATATATATATATATATATAGTATAGGGTGTTCCAAAAAAGTATATTTTTATTCGTTCGTTATTGTATAATGGTAATTTTATTATTGGAGTTTCTTGTTCAGAAAGGTAACAGATTTGGGGTTTTCATTCCGCATATACACCTCTACGCGTATACCTACCTACACATTTCTAATCTTTCATTACTTATTAACCAATAAATATTGTGTATTACAACCATTCTTTCACCATTTCCTACCTAAAGCAATAACTTTTCCTAATTTATATACGAAATTGCGAAAAGATGGTACCACTACCAATTGACTGAAATAACTAAAATAAAAGAAGTAACTGCATTGCCCCGGATTCACAGCAGTTTCGGCAGGATGGAACACCTCCACGCTGCTTGTGAAACTCGCAACTTTTTGGGGAACCATTTTTCCAGGCGACTAATCTCCCTTCATGAGCCAGTGGAATGGTCCCGCATACACACTCGACTTCACACCCCCTTGATTTTTTCTCTTAGTGTTATTTTACCAAGCCTAAGACGCTTGAAGCTCTAAAGACCAAAAAGTCTGTGAGCTAATCAACAACATCCCAGCTGAGCTATTTCCAAATATTATGTCGAATATTTGCGTAACGTTGAATATTGTATTAGAAAAAAATGGTGATTACAGTCAACGTGTTTAATTAACGTTGATGAAATCCTATGTTTTACGTACCTCTTGCGTTTGTCATTGTGCCTACATTTCTTTTGTTTAGGGACATTTTTGTTTGGGGTGGGGGACACTTGGTATATATATATATATATATATTATATATACACAGGGTGTCCCGTAAGTCTGGACCCATAGGGAAAAATAATAAAATTACAAAATAGTCCAAAAATTTATTACATAATCTGTTCAAAGTGTCCGCCGTTGTGTCGCACACAGTTGAAGACGCAATCTCCACTGCGACAGCACTTTCTGAATCACAGTCGCAGAAATTTCTTGACACGCCTCCACAATGCGTGCTTTAAGGTGGAAAATGTTCTGAAGTTTGAACTCGTACACTTTGGCTTTCAAGTGGCCCCACAAATAAAAATCATAATAAAAAATAATAAAAAAATAATAATAATAAAATAATAATAATAACATAATAAAAAAATATATTATAAATCCCTATGGGTCCAGACTTACGGGACACCCTGTATATATATATATATATATATATATCATAACGTCCTAGACTCATATCTTTTAGTTCTGAAAGCAAGTTAATTTGGGGAGAAATTAAAAGTGAAAACAAAAAAATTAATATATAATGTATATAATTATCATAAAAAAAAATAAGTTACTTTTTCTTTTTACGAAAGTATATAAAGCTCTAAAATCAATTTTACACATGAAGAGAGATGAATGTATAATATAAGAAAAATTACGTCAGTTTGTATAGAATAACAAAGTAGATACGTCCGTATTATGAAAGAAAATAAGTAGCAGGAAAATTAATTTAAGAAAATTGAGATAAAGTAAATGTGCGGAAAAATCCCTTAAAAATAGTAATAATACCAATAATATTATTAATAAAAACATTACGTAAAAAAGCTGTTAAGATTTTTTATATTCAAAATAAAAATAGACACAATATACGGAAAGAAAAAAGAAAAAAAAGAACATTGTACGGTTGCTTGGCTTTCTTGCTGCCTATATGAAAGACTCCCCGCCCCCCCTCTCCTCCTCCTCCTCCTCGCCCAATACTTCTTTTTCTTTTCATCCACCCCCCACCCCCTCCACTTCTACTTCATCTCCTTCCCCTCTTTCTTCTTCACCCCCACCCCTCCTCCTCCTCCTCTATTCTTCCCCCACTTCCCACGAGTTGTTTCCTCCTTTAGTGAAAGTCTTTGAACAACACTTAATACACTCGGAAATGTGTTGCTCTTTTATTCATTTCATTTTGTTTTGTTGACCATCGATCACGAGGTTTCATATTTGAGCTAATTTGAAACACCGACGTTTCTTTTAAAGATACTTGCTCACGACAAATTATTCCCTTTATTACGAAACGTAGGGATTATATACATACCTTACCTTAAATTTACCTTAAAGCGCTTCTGCCTCAAGGGTGCGCTGCTCCCACGAAGTCCACTCAGCGCCTCCTGAGGCGGGGCCACGACGGGGTCGCCACCCTTCTTTTCTCTTGCTCCTGCCATACGATTTGGTCCCCTATTGAATTTGTGGGGGCTGGTCTGGCAGAGGAATACCCTGACACTGTGGGTTGGTCGGGTATGTTGGCTAAAAACATGTCCAAGTGTTTTTTAAAAGTATCTACTGGGACTGCACTTATATCTCTAAGGTACTGAGGCAAGGAGTTAAACAGGCGAGAACCCTGCCTAGAGATACTATTATATTGAAGGGTTTGAATCCTTCTCAGACTGTTTGGTGGGAGGTGATATTTTTTACACATTCTGCCAGTTCTTGTTAAGGTGGGCACAATTGGTTCAGTATTGGGGGCAACTAAAAGCCCTTCTAGAATTTTCCAGGTGTAGATTAGGATGTATCTCTCAAACCTTCTCTCTATGGAATAAAGGTTGAGGCCTCTAAGCCTATCCCAGTAGTTTAATTTGTTTTTACTCACCTGTCGCCCATCAGGTTGTTTAATATACGAGGTAAAGGTTCTTTGTAGGCCCTCAATTTTTTGCAATTCATTCTGTTTGTGGGGAAACCATAATTGAGAGCAGTAGTCAATGCGTGGAAGGACAAGTGATTTCCACAGGGTAAGCATGGTCATACTGTCCCTAGTTCTGAATGTCCTCAGTATATATCCTATTAGTTGTTTGCATGATGAGGTTACTTTGTCAATGTGCCTGTTGAATGTTGCATCTTCAGATAATATAATCCCTAGATCCCTGACATGATCAGTTTGTGCAATATCTTTTCCTGTGGGTCCAGTGTAGTTGAATTGTTCTTTCAGGTATTATTTGGTCCATACTTAATTAGTTCAAATTTGTCTTCATTGAAGGCCATATTGTTTGCATCTGCCCATGCATATATAGTTTGTAGATCTTTTTGTAGCTCTACACAGTCTTCTTTTTCTGTAATTGGTCTTAGTATTCTGGTATCATCTGCGAATGACAGGAGAGAGCTTCCTAGGTTACAGTTTATATTGTTTAGCATTATAATGAATAGAATTGGTCCTAGTACTGTGCCTTGCGGCACTCCACTAATCACTTCTTTTTCTATAGATCTTGCTCCATTTACAGTTGTTATTTGTTTTCTGTCAGAGAGAAAGGCATGGATCCATTTTCCTACTTTTCCACAAATACCAAGTTCTTTTAGTTTATGGAATAATATACCATGGTCAACCTTGTCAAAAGCTTTTGCAAAGTCTAGATAGATGACATCAACATTGTGGTTTTCTCCCAAGTATTGTAGGATTGTATTGCAATGGTCTATAAGTTCAGTAAGGCAGGATCTCTTGTGTCTGAAGCCATGTTGAAAGTCTTCTAAGAGATGTTCATTTTCTATAAAACTGACAATGTGCCTTTTCAGGACTTTCTCAAATATTTTAATAATATGGGAAGTCAAAGATATGGGTCTATAGTTCTTGGCTTCCTTTCTTTTGCCTCCTTTGTAGATTGGGGTAATATTTGCTTGTTTCATGATTGGTGGTATTCTACTGGTGTCTAGTGAGGATCTCCACAGGATTTTCAAAGGCAGAGATAAAGTATGTTTGCATTCCTTAAGAATCTTGGCTCCAATTCCATCTGGACCAGGGGCTGAACTCCCCGGTAGCTCTGTTATTGCCTGTTGTATATCTCTAGTGGTCATTTGTATATCTTCCAATAATGGTCTGTCTTGGTCATTTTCTTCTCTATCAAAAAATGCTGTAGTTTTTATTTTCTTTGCTACTACAGGGGTACTCCAGCTTAAAGCATATTGAGATTGTAAAATGTTTGCCATTTCCTGTGTATTAGATGTGAGAGTTAGTCCATCTTTAGCAAGCAATGGGCCAATGCTCGTTTTGATAACTGCTTTGCGTTTAGCATAGCTAAAGAAGAATTTGCTATTTTCCTTTATAGTGCCAATAGCTTTGTGTTCATTATCAATATTCTCTCTTATGGTTGACTCCTTTATTTTAAGTTCTAACATCAGTATCTGATTCCGGATGTTACTATGTCTTGTATCACTTAATTGCTTTGTCAGTTGTTTAGATAGCTTTGTTCTCTTTCTCATAAGTGTCCTTCTGTATCTGTGCTCTTTTGTCCGGTGCTTCTGTGCACTATCGTTTTTCTTTGGTGTGTGTTTGTATAATGCTGATGACAGCAGGTATTGTATTCTACTCCAGCATTCTTCTGGCTTTAGGTTTTCTAATTCATCTTCCCAGTTTATTTCTCCCAGACAGTTATTTATTGATGTCCAGTCTGACTTGTGCAGATTTAGGTCAGAGTATGGCAAGTTCGTTTGGCATGGGTCTTGCTTACATTTGTGGAGGGACAAGTTTGTGAATATGTGCATGACATTGTGGTCGGAGTGTATACAGTAGTTGGTGTTATAACAATGTGGTCAATTGTAGTTGCATTATTTGTCAGCACTAAATCTAGGATATTATTTTTTCTAGTTGGGCAGTGGACATGTTGTACTAGGAGCAGTTTTTCCATAAACTCATTCAGGTGTTTTGATTTGGACCTTTTTGTCCCTGATTTCATACCACCATATTGGTTCCAGGTGCAATTTGGGAGATTAAAGTCTCCTGTAATGATTAAGTCTCTTGTTGAGTCTACAATAGCTGGGCACTGCCTGATTTTTTCCAGAACTTCAGTGAGCTCTAGATGGGAGCTATCTGGGGGGCTATAGATATTCACTAGTATTATGTCTTCTTTATTTATGCTGAGCATGATGATTAGGAGTTCACAGGCTCCATTTGAGTATGCCATGAGCAGTTCACTTTGAATGTTTTCAGGGATGTACATCAGGACACCACCATTTAGACGGTCTTCTCTGTCACATCTATGGGTGGTGTACCCTTTGATTGCAATTTCACTACTCATGATCATGGGGTTCAGGTGTGTTTCTGTGAGGGCTATAACTGTGCTAGTAGTGTGTTCCACTAGGCTCTTTAGGTAAGGTACTTTGGTATGGTTTGAGTTTGGGTAAAGGCCCTGGATGTTTAAGTAAATTATTGATATATATATATATATATATATATATATATTACGAGGTGTAGCTCTGAATACACGAAAGGCCTTGGAATCGTTTTTCTTTTTCCTTGTGGGTTTGCAGCATATATATAAAAAAAAATTAAGGAAGCTGGAGCCAAGGGCGAACGCCCGTAGAAATGCCCCTCCCCCCCCTAGAGGAAGAAGAGAACCAAAATCAAGGTCCAAGGTTTTCCAGATGCCTGAACACTGCGCTTGAAAGACGGGGGGAACATGGACTGAGGAAGATTGTTCCAGATTTGATCGGTTGAGTGAATGAAAGATTGAAAATACCGATTAACCCTTGCGTTAGATAGTTGGACAGAAAAGGAGTGAGAATGCGTCGAAAGTCTGGTACTGCGTGCTCTCCTTAAAGGAGGATGCATACAGGAAGAGAGAGCAGAAGAGTCGTGTCTGTTACAAATAGTAATAGTAAAGAGAGAGTGCGTCAACATTGCGGCGAAGAGAGAGAGAGATTGGAGACAGTCAGTTAGAGGCGGGGAATTGATGAGACGAAAGGATTTTGATTCCATTCAGTCAAGTAGAGCCAGGGGCGGATCCAGAAATTTATTTGAGGGGTGTCACCACTGCATGGAAATTGAGCGGCGAAGCCGCGAAGAAAGCTATGGGGGTCCGGAGGCATGTTCCCCCTGAAAAATTTTGTAAAAATGGTACAAAAATCCTGCATTCTAAGAGGTGTTGCAAAAAGAATTAGGAATTTTTCCCCCAGGATATAAAAAACTTCGAAATACCTTATTATTTGTTTATTTGACTTCACCGGCATCTTCAGCCATTTTAAACAATCAGTTTCGTCCCAATCACGAAGAAAATTACAAAAATCAAGTCGGTGTTGAATGTTCATTGCAGACAGGAACGGAACCTGAACTCGCTTCCAAGGTTTGATTTTTTCGCGTTTTAATAGCTCTCCAAACAGTTGTGTGATGGACAGCGACGTGCCGCACATCATGGAGTTGCTTTTTGATTTTTCGAGTGCTCTGAAATCATTTTCCAGTTTTGGATTTGACGAAACGCATTGATGGTGCAGAGATCTTCCGTTTCCTCCCAACCTTTTCTTTCAAGTCATCTTCAAAATTCACCTCATTCAAATCTTCATTCCACCAGTTGGACACGGTGTTCTTTGTCAATGTTCAATATTTCTTGAACAAAAACAGATGTTATCTGATTTTGGAGATCTGGCATTGGCAAATGACGTCGATTTGACTTAAATTCTTTGAACAAGTCTTTTCGCCACTCCAAACGCAGCGCATACGACACGAACCTGGCTTCTGCTGAGAACCATAATATAAATTTAAATAAGCTTAGTTTATGCAAAAATATTGGTCAAGTCCGAAATCGTTTGGCAACTGTTGAAGATGCCGGTGGAAGTCAAATCAAATATCAGAGCTGGGCAGTATTTAAATACATTTGTATTTAAATACGTATTTAAATACATTTGTGTATTTAGAACTGTATTTATAAATACATTGTTTTTCATGTATTTAAATACTTTAATGAGTATTTAAATACAATGTATTTAAATACTCAAAATATAAAAATGTAAATACTTTTACTGGTTTAATACACGTTCTGTACTAGCACAGTACGACGCGTCGAGAGTGTAGTACAGCATGGTTCATGTTTCAACGTGTCAGTTCAATCAGTTGTGTGCCACTCTTAGTCGAAAGCGGTTGATTTCTTTATCGTGTGCGTGTCATGGCTTCAACAAGCAAATCCGGTGAATCAAACAATGATATATCTGCAGATAACAATTTAGTGCACCCTCTGTTTGATGGAAAATACTTTAAAATTAAATCTAAAGACGGTAATAAGGTAAAGTGCACCTGCTTGCTGTGTAAACACGAAGTCTCTGCTGCAAGCAATGCTACAACGAATCTGTACACTCATCTGAAGGTAAGTGTTTTTTTAGACATCAAAAAATATCTTGAAATTGACCGAATAATCGTACAAAACGGCTCTGCCTTAAGTGGGCCTGTGTAACTAACTCGTTGCAATCAATCCAATTTGCGATGGAAAATTCATTGATGAAAAAGCTTTTAAAATCGTCTGATCTATCGAGTGGTGTATTTATTTCGAAATTCACCGTGTCCCCTAAAGTAGAAATTTATCAAAACATGAATTAGTGAATGCATATGTTAAAATTTGTATGTATTTAAAATGTATTTACAAATGTATTTAAATACAATTGATGTATTTTGTATTTAGTATCTAAATACATTCGTAAAATGTATTTAGTATTTAGTATTTAAATACATTTCTCCCATGTATTTAGTATTTAGTATTTAAATACATTCAATGTATTTATTGCCCAGCTCTGTCAAATATTAAGATATTTCGAAGTTTTGTATATCCTGGGGGAAAAATTCCTAATTCTTTTTACAACACCCCTTAGAGCCATCCTGAGGTGATTTTTCCTCAATTCATTTCTTCATTTCTTTCATCCTTTTTTTAAAATTAATCTACATTGCACTAAGGAAGTTATGTCCACAAGAATATTCTGATAAAACTGATAATGTAATAAGGATTCCTCCTATTGTAAGTCATTATATCGATTAACTTTGATTCTGTTGCAATGATTCTCTATTTGTCATATCCGTATCAAGTTCAATTTCATGAATTAAACAAAAGCATATGAAGAACAAAACATTTATTGAAAATATCTGTATCATAAATTAACATAATTAACAAGTGAATATGACATGTGTTTGTTATGGCAAATTAAATGGATATATTACATCTTCTTCATAAATTCATATATGTTGTACTTAGTTACTTGTGTAAATACAAGTAATATACCTGCATTAGACAGTTGGGTAGCTTAATTCTATATGGACAACTGCTACAAATTTCTAACCTTTCATATACACGCATTTATAACTTAACCCTGCAGAAAATTCTGTCCATAGAGGGTTAAACACGTAAATTGTTTTTGAAATCGTCAGGTGGGTGTCACGTGCGCATGGTACCCCACTGGATCCGCTACTGTGAGCTGGTAGGGTTGAGACACCCCACACATAGAAAGCATATTCCATACAGGGGCGGACAAGGCCCCGTACAGACAGCAACTGAGTTGGGGGTGAAGAAACTGCGGAGCCGGTACAGCACACCCAACCTCTTAGAAGCTGTTTTAGAAAGAGAGTATATGTGATCTTTCCAGGAAAGACCACGAGAAAAGGAAACACCAAGAATGTTAAGAGAAGAAGAAAGATTGAGTTGTGTATTGTTGAAAATAAGGGTATAGTCGTGTGGAAGATTGAGATGAGTAGACAGATGAAGAAACTGAGTTTTTGAAACGCTGAAATCAAGGTTTTCTCTTCTTCAATCAGAGGTAGTAGAAACATTAGAGATCAGGTACACCACAGCCGTCCTACGCGAATCATGGAGTGACCGTTGAGAGGGACGCTTTGTTAAACGGGTAGAGAAGGGAAGGGTGGAATCATCGGCATAGGAGTGAATAGGGTAGGAAGTGAAAATTAAAAGATCATTCATAAATAAAAGGAAAAGAGTGGGTGACAGAACAGAGCTCTGAGGAACACCACTATTAATAACTTTAGGAGAAGAACAGTGACCATCTACAATCGCAGGCATAGGCCGGCCCGAAGGGAAATGAGAGATGAAGGCACAGATAGAAGGATAGAAACCGAAGGAGGGCAGTTTGGAAATTAAAGATTTGTACCAGACTCTATCAAAAGCTTTCGATATGTCTAGCGCAACAGCAAAAGTTTCACCGAAATCCCGAAAGGAGGGTGACCAAGAGTCGGAGAGATATGCAATAAGATCGCCAGTAAAGCGTCTCTTTTGGAACCTGTGCTGACTATCTGAAATAAGATTGTGAGAAGAGAGTTGTTTAAGAATCTTTCCGTTAAGGATAGATTAAAAAACTTTAGAAAGACAAGAAATCAAAGCAATTGGGTGATAATTGGAGGGTTGAGAGTGGTCACCCTTCTTTGGGACAGGCTGAATGAAAGCAAACTTCCAGCAGGAAGGAAAATTACCAGATGAAAGACAAGGACGAAAGAGTTTACCTCGGCAGGGTGTCAGCACAGAAGTACAATTCATGAGAACAATAGAAGGGACACCATCAGGACCGTACGCCTTCCTGGAGTTGAGCCCAAAGAGGGCACAAAAAACATCTTTGGAAAAGATTCTAATCTGAGACATAATTGAGTCATAGGAAGGAGGAGATGGAGGAACAGCACCTGAATCGTCCAGGGTTGAGTTGGAGGCGAAAGTCTGACCGAAGCGTTCAGCTTTATCAGGAGAAGAGGCGCCAAGTGAGCCGTCAGAATGGAAAAGAGGAAGGAAAGAAAATGTCAAGTTGTTGGAGAGGTTCTTGACTAGGTAGGAGAAAAGGCGAAAAAGTTAGAATTGGATGGGTTTTTACATTTTGTTTTGATGAAGGAATTTTTGGCGAATCGAAGAACAAATTTTGCGTGATTCTGAGCAGAAATATAAGCTTCCTCTCTGTTGCAAATATCATTTGAGCAAGCAAAGTTAAACCGAAGTTTTTTATTTTGCATTAGTAGTAGGAATAGAATATGGAATGTACACCTCTATGCCCGAGAGAATCACCTCCATGATGCGCTCAACGCACCCAGAAGGATGTCTCCTAATCAGTGTCGTCAAAATGCCAAAGGCGCCTCCTCTTGAGAGGATCCAAAGTCCCAATTGGAGCGATAGAACAGGAAACAGATAAGATTGTGGTCGAAGGAGCCTAACGGAGAAAAATATTGGACAGAGTAAGGAGGATGAGTGGTAAGAAATAAAGCCAGAATGTTGGGCCTGTTTCCAAGGTAATCGGAGATACGAGTAGGGTGCTGTACAATCTGCTCTAGGTCATTCAGGATAGAGAAGTTTTAAGCTCGTTCATCAGGGATGTCAGTGAAATGGTAGGAAAGCCAAAGGTGGTGGTGAATATTGAAATCACCTAAAATGTAGATTTCAGCGAAAGGAGAGTGGGATAGAATGTATTTCACTTTGGGAGTAAGGTAGTCAAAGAGTTTTGGTTAGTCAGTAGAATTAGGAGAAAAGTAGACAGCGCAGAGTTTGAGATTGGCAATTAAGCCGTAGCCAGAGGGTATAGAATTCGAAAGATTCAATTCGGGAATACGAGAGCAAGTTACTGTAGGTCGTTCCATAGGCCTTCATATACGCAACATCCACCTTTGGAATGAAATGATAGAGAGAAAGTAGGAGGGTACAGTAAAGGGGTTGCTCTCAGTCATCCCAGACACCTGAGTTTCAGTGTGGAGGAGGTGAAGTTCAACAGATTAGAAATTTGAGGAAAGACCATGCATGTTGCAGAAGTTAATGAAAAGTGAATCAGGCAGAGCCCCAGGATATCTCGAACAGGCAGTAGCAGAACCACCCCCGCTGTCCGAGTCTGCGTTTCTGGTATCAGCACCGGGGTAGTCAGAAGTGGAGACATTTATGGTTCCTTCCCCAAAGGACTCCGAGGCTCTTGAAGTTGCTGTCATTTTCTTTCTTTAATTAAGACACGTATGTTGATGAATTAAAGTCCTTTTCTTTTCGACGAAGATTTCACTTGGTCACACTTTTTAACTGACTTCAAGTCAGATCTGTAGACGAAAAGAACGGGGAAACGAGTTTGTGATATCAAATGTAAACAAAACTCAGTTAGGCACACATTTGGCTAGGCCTACTTTGTAGTTCATGGGCTAAAAGCGTAGCCATTCGTCTGGACGCTCAATATAGGGCAGCAGGGTCCTAACTTCAGGTTCTATCATGAATCCAGCCCATAGTAAGACTGAATAAGGCCTAGACTGTGGCCTGTGTTTGAGTTTGCCACAGTAACATTAGCCCAGGCTAATATAGGCCCAAAGTTGCAATGATTGAAGGCCAGTTCTTTATTGAAGGCTTATAAATGCATAAATTTAACCTAGCATAGTCTTGTAACATCAATAAAATATATTTTCACTTGTTATATATGAGCCTAAGTAATCCAATGAATGCTTAAAATACGACAAATTGTTTGTCAGCAAAAATAACTTCAACTTTTTCTAGCCATCTCCAAAGCTAGCTTCGGCAAAACTCGAGTCAAGTCTAGTTGGATCTTGAGTTTTGGACGAAATGAACGCAACAGACCTGAGTTGACCTGATTAGACGAAAAGAAAACTGCAAGTTTAAATTTGAGGAAAAGTTTCACTGTTTTACATAGAGCACCGATCACCCATTCAGGGTACGAGCTATTCGCACTATGATTGCCAAGTATCCAGAGCTTTTTTAAAGGACAGTGGCGGCTGATGGTCAGGGAGAGTAGGGAGGCCCAAAATTGTCTATAAAATATTCTATATAAATAGAATAGATTACAAAGTGTTAGTTTTTAGTGATAAAAACAGAGGAGGCCCGGCCTCCCATGCTTCCTCCGAAAAACCGCCACTGTTAGAGGGTTATTCTACTGCAAAGCCTCCATGCGTCGTTCATCACCAATGAAAGTTTAAGCTGTGGGGTTTTCCCGGGGTGGGAAACAAATGTTCACGAATGTCACCAATTAATGCAGGGGATGGTAGCATGGACATTCTCATACAGGATGTTACAGCTTCTAGTGCGGTATTGTTATTCTCTCTTATGTTTATCTTCCTAGAATTACTTAATAACTAATCACTCAATCAGCCTTCAACTAATAAATTAGAAACGTTACCATATATAATTTACCACTTTTAAAAACGTCAGGTCGGCTGACAATTGTGGTTCATTTATCGATGAGTGTCACTTTCACGAATTTTAAAATATGAATGAAACTCCATTACTCCAACTGATGATAGATATTAAACATAAAACGTTTTAAATTTTAATATTATGTTCATATGTTAAAAATAAACTTTACGTTGTATAATTGATCGAAAATGGAATAGGCCGAGGGACGAAAGAAATTTCCTCGCATGGGAAAGAATTTAACGGGTTTTAGCAACTAGATTTCATGCTCAATATCGGCCCACGTATTCCACGGCCTTCATTAATTAAGATAAAATTATTTTATTAGCAAGATGAAAAGGAGCACCGACGAGACCTTCTTTCGTTTTCGACTACCTCGAGTACTCTGACTCTCTATTCCTCTCGTCTGCCCTGCCCTATTTTATAGCCCATCCAAAATTATAGCTGTTTCGTTTTCATTTCGCCTTCGGTCAAAGTTTCTTTAATTCGTTTAGCATACCTTCCTGGAACTTAGAAATACATTTTAAATACAGGGTGTACATAAAGTCAGGATCTATTTTTGTGAAATAATTATTTTTTTCTATTTTTCTTTTCAGAAGCCCTTAGAATGAATACAGAAGAGCGTGTGGCAATAGTAATTTGGCGAATCGAGGGAAAGAAATACAATGACATCAGAGAGAAGTTTAGAAGGAGATTTCATAAGCCGGGGCCAATAGACAAGACAATACGAAAATTGGTGAACAAATTTAAACGAACGGGATCTGTAAATGATGAAGCAAGATCAGGACGACCGTGTATGTCAGATCTTACCGTGAATGCAGTACGCGGAATTATCACTGAGGAGCCACGTACGTCCGTTCGTGCTGCATCACACAGACTCGGCCTCCCGACATCATCTGTGCACAAAATTCTGAAAGTTAATTTGCAGAAGAAAAGCTATCATTTGCAGGTTTTACATGATTTACATGAGGAAGATTTCCCTCGACGAAGTGCTGTGTGTGCTGATCTCGTAGAACAAATCTGGAGTGATAATTTAATGGACAACATTCTCTTTAGTGATGAAGCCACTTTCCATACGTGTGGAAAAGTAAATCGCCATAACTGTCGAATTTGGGCAGATGAAAGACCGAATGATTTCGTCCAAAATTGGGAAAGAGACTCACCTAAAGTTAATGTCTGGATGGGTTTAACAAAATCTAAGGTTTATGGCCTTTTTTCTTTGCTGAAGCTACAGTTACGGGGCTTATTTATCTGGACATGTTGCAGCAATTCCTTGAACCTCAGCTGATTGGGGATAGGATTGTTAGTACCGTCGTCTATCAACATGATGGTGCTCCTTGTCACTATGCCAAAATTGTTCAGGATTATCTAAATGGACGTTTTCCAAATCGCTGGATCGGACGCGGAAGCAACAAAAGACCTTGGCCAGCGAGATCACCAGATTTAACCCCTTTAGATTTCTTTGCATGGGGCTTTATCAAATCGCACGTCTATCAGACGAAGATTACGAGTCTTGAAAACTTATGTACACGTATACGAACTGCTGCAGATAACATAACCCCGCAAATGCTCCAGAATGTGTTTAGAAATGCTGCGGAACGATTTGAGCTGTGCAGGGATACTGATGGGCGTCACGTCGAATCCTACTCTTAATTATTTAATAAATGTTACCACTTTATCATTTTATGATTGAATTCCATATAATTTCCAAGTGCTTCACAAAAATAGATCCTGACTTTATGTACACCCTGTATATCATATTAAAAGTTTTAATTAAACCTCTGTTTTATATCATTGAAGTACCCAAATGAACATATTTTTGTACGATGGCCAGTATAAAATTAAAATTATATAATTTATGATAATTATCATAATTCAAAACAATCATTTCGGTGGTATGGTGTTCTCTAGAGCGAAATTGGTCAAAATATAGACGTTTCCTGACGTTAAAGAAAATAAACACCACTAGTGGTTGAAAAAGCCTGGCCTGGCGTGATCTGACGTCACCCGTGACAAGGAATGCAAATGGTTCAAAATATAGGCCTAATTAAAACTGCCTGGTGGGCATGCGCAGTTTAGCCCAGATCCTAGATGTTATTCTTGATCATGGTCACATAGCCTACCTAATTTTTTAAGTTTTAGTAAATTTTCTATAATGATTTCATTCGTTTTTAAATGTTACATTATATATAACATTACATGTTACATTATATTTTACAGCATTTTCTACTCCCAACAAAAGCGACATCGCTGTGGTGTTATCCAATGAATGGTCTGGTAGAGAGAGAGAGAGAGAGAGAGAGAGAGAGAGAGAGAGAGAGAGAGAGATGGAAATAATGGAAACACCAATGAAATTCCTCTTAGTTTTATTAATAAGGAATTAATGGACCCCCATTAGCATATAAAATAGCCTCTATAAGTTCGGCGTGGCACTAATGCGAAAAAGTTATAAACCTCACTCATATGAAGCGAACTTCGACCATACCAGTGGTCAGGGCCGTACCAAGGCAGTGGGGGCGCGAAATTGTTGGTCTTAGAGCTGCCACGTAGAATGAAATTTGGATTTTTAATTAATTATGTATTAATTATGTATTATGTATTGTTTATGTATTAAGTAATTATGTATTTTAATTAATTATGTATTTCTATCATAATCAATTTGTATATGTTCCGAATTTAATGGGGTGGGGGGCGCACAAGGAATGCCTTGCACAGGGCGCCATCACAGGTTGGTATGGCCCTGCCAGTGGTTCTTAACCCCTGGGTCACCAAGCCATTTTCATCGGGTCATTAAGTTGTCATTTATCATTTATTTATGTTGTCCTTAATCATTTCACCATTAATTATTTATTTTATTAACTATTTCGAGTGAACCGTTTGAAGGCATGGGTCGCAGAGCTAGCCCCGCGACCAGAATTTGGGTTGCAGCCTAAAAAAGTTAAGAATCACTGCATCATACTGTAGTCAAAATCTCCTCCAACACACTCAGGGATTTTAATGGTAGACATCTGCATCACTTTGGTTTCCAGAAGTAACTACCTGCAGAGACTCAATAATAATCAAATCTGGAGATTGTGGTTAGGCAGGATATGGATGTATAGATATCGGAGTTCTTTGTCATATCCTTCAAACCAGTCTTTCATAAGCTTTGCGTTCTGGATGGGTGCATTGTTGTTCTGAAACATTTGTTACATGGTATGTAAGTGACCTGCAATGAAGTTTAAAGAATCATTTGCTCTCCCTCTACTTCTGAGTGAGACCATTAACCCCTATTTTGTAACCCAAACTATTACAGAACCTTCACCTTGCTTTACGGATGGCAAAAGACTGTAAGCATCTTTTCGTATTCTTGTACCGACTCGTACTCGCACTAAAAAAAAATAAAAAGTGAAGAATGATTCGCGAGACCAAATAACCTACAATTGATCTTTTGTCCAATATCTGTGTTCTTCACAGCAATAGCATTTAATGATGTATAGAAAGGTTTCCGAATAGCAGGCCCATGCCGTAACATCTCAACATATGTAGTTCTCGTCTGAGATTGATTTCTGAAGACTATGGTAACTCTTCACAAAGTTTGGATGTCGTTATTCTTCGTTGTGTGTGTGTGTGTGTGTGTGTGTGTGTGGTTGTTGTTGTTGTTACCTATGTGGTTATCACCTCGTGATACTTAAAGCTATTTCACCCTTTTTTTAAATTGAGCTCCAGCTAAAGCTGACACCAATAGTTACGCCTCTTTGGAAATATGATAAGTTTCTGTGATGTAATATTATGGACCTACTATTACACACACACACACACACACACACACACACATATACACATATATATATATATATATATATATATAATATATATATATATATACATGTTAGTCAAAGTGTGTAACCAGCCATTTCGCGTAATGGCTGAAACTTTTAGTAATTTCGCGAAATGGCTGTTTCACTTGGTCATTTCGCGAAATGGCTGTTTCACTTGGTCATTTCGCGAAATGGCTGTTTCACTTGGTCATTTCGCGAAATGACTAAAATCTTCAGCCATTACACGAAATGGCTGAAATTCCACCTTGGTCATTTCGTGAAATGGCTAAAATGACTTTTGTCATGAATTCATAGAAATAACAAACATCACAATAAAATTGGAAACCTTTATTTAACAAACTAAATCTGCTAAAACATACATACATCCACAGGTCTGTTCATATAAGTGAGAAACACTCTTCAAATACACATTTGAACACATTTGAACACATTTGAATTTTCAATATAGAGCTTTCCGACCACTAACCGGGCCTTCAATGTTATTCCAATGTCCGCCATTGAAGGCCCGGTTAGGTCAACTGTATGCCTTTGACAATTGGTTAGGTTAAGTCGTGTTATACTTTTACTTTTGTTTACTTTTCTTGAGTTTGAACGATGGTTCAGGATCGACCTGCGGTCGACCCCTCTGCAGCATCCCGCCTCATTTGTGGGACTTGGTGAAGGAGGGAATTGCTCTCTTATTTCCTCCTGCCCTCGTAGCCAGCCACGCATGGCTGGTCAGGGACTTTGCACAAGAATCTGTCCAGCTGGTTCTTGAAGTTATTCAGGTCGGTGTGCTGGAGATTCCTCACTTCTTTTGGAAGGACATTGAAAAGCTTTGGGCCTCGTATTCTGAGGGTATTTTCCATCCTCGTTTTCATGTCCCCTTGTCCCACTGCAGCTGGGACCGTACAAAATCTGCCTCTTCTCTCATTCCAGTTTGTTTCTATTTCATTTCTGAGGTTAGGGACAGAACCCTTAAGTATTTTCCAATGTATATTATTGTGTACCGCTCGCGCCTTCTTTCAAGAGAGTAGAGTTCCAGGGATTGTAATCGAGACCAGTAGTCTTCACCTTCCGTTTCCTCTATCTTAGACGTAAAAGTCCTTTGTATAGCTTCAATGCTCGCAATGTCTCTCTTTCTGTGTGGGCTTGTGAGTACTGAGCAGTACTCAATTATTGGTAGGGCTAGACTCTTCCATAATTTGAACATGATGTTTGCTTTTCTGCTGCGGAAGCTCCTCCAGATGATTACCATTATTTTTCTAGCCGTTGTGATTTTGATTTTATAGTGCTCTCTGAATTCTGCATCCGACGATATTATTACTCCAAGATCCCTGACTTGTGGATTTGGTGTTATCTCTTTGGCTTGCGAAGTTTTGTACCTTTTTTTCTGTAGCTCTTTGTTATTACCATATCTTAGAAGTTGGAATTTTTCTTCGTTGAACTTCATATTGTTGTCTTCTGCCCACTGGAATAATGCTTCAATGTCGTTTTGTAGTTTTCTTATGTCATCTTCGACCAATATTTCCTTACATATCTTTGTGTCATCTGCGAAGCATGATACAATACTGTCCTTAATATCTGCATCAATATCTGCAATCATTATTATGAACAGCAAGGGAGCTAATACTGTCCTTGTGGGACAGAGCTCACGACTTCCGAGACTTCCGATTTAACTCCGTTTACCACCACTCTTTGCGTCAAGAAATTAAATATCCACCTTCCTAGCTTTCCAGTAATTCCTGTATCCTTAAGTTTGTGTGCTATGATTCCATGATCACATTTATCGAAGGCTTTAGCAAAGTCAGTGTATATTACATCACTGTTTTGTCCTCGACACAATGTTCCTAATATTTTCTCCTGGTGGTCTAGTAGCTGTGATAGGCATGATCTACCCGCCCTGAAGCCATGTTGATTTGGGTTGTGTAAGTCATTTTCTTGTAGGTAGTAGGTAGTTTTGCCTCTAATTATGCGTTCAAAACACTTTATAAGGTGTGAGGTGAGAGCCACTGGCCGATAATTTTTGGGTATTGCTCTGTTACCACCTTTAAATAGGGGGGCAATGTTCGCGTTCTTTAAGGGTAGTGGAATTTGTCCTGTGTCGAGTGATTTCCTCCATAGTAAGTATAGCGGTTTTGCAATACTCTCTTTGCATTTCTTCAGAAATGTGGCACTCCATGTGTCTGGCCCTGGCGCTAAATTGTCTCGCATCTGTGATAAGGCCGTAATTACATCTCCTTCCGTGAACTCGAAGTCCGGTTATAGGTTTGTGCCGGGATTTGTTCTTGGTTGATCTGTATCAATGTCGAAAAACTCTTCTGGGTTTTCCACTTCCATCTCGGACTTAGGGGTGCTAAACACAGATTTAAATTGTTCCCTAAGTAGTTCACTTATTTCTTTCGGGTCATTTGTGTATTCGACCTCCCCGTCTATCAACGGTCCAATACTCTCCTTACACTGCATTTTCCTTTTCGCAAAAGTGTAAAAGTATTTTGGGTTATTTTTTATGTTTTCTGCTACCTTGTTTTCCTCCTCGTTTGTCTTATGTATGAATGTTTGCTTTAGGTCCATTTCTATTTCGCTAAGTTTCCTCTCTAGTTTGAGTCTGCATCCGTTCTGCATCTGTGGAGATGTTTTACGGTTTGTCTTCGTTGCCTGAAAAGAGTCCTGATTTTCCTCTCGAGCTTGCTGCGTTTTCTTTCCTGTCTCTCTGGAATATGTTTCAGTATTATAGGTTTGGTTTCCGTCTCTATTATACATAGTATTTATTGTGGAGTCTTCTCGTGTAGTAGCAATTCCCAATTTACCTCCTTCAAATCTTTATTTACGTTTTCCCAATTTACTCTCTTTGAATTTATGTTTAAACCTTCAAATATTCCATCTGCCTCTCTAGGATGCGTTTTCGGACCTCTGGGTGCGAACTTCAATTGTATATCGATGAGGTTACGGTCGGAGAACTTTGTGGGCGTTACTTTTTTATTTAATATTATCTCGTTGTTATTTGTCCAGATTAAATCCAAAACGTTCTCCTTTCTCGTGGCTTCACCGATTTCCTGGGTAAGGGCGTAATGGTCCATAATATCTAATAGCATTGTTGCTTGGGTTCTGTCATCTTTAGTAATGTTGCCATGAAACTTCTCAACATATATAACTTCGTAATTTTTCTTCCATGATATGAATGGGAAATTAAAATCTCCGAAAATTAGAATATTTGTTGCTGGAATTTCAAGTAATTTTAATATGTTTTTTATTTCATTTGTAGCAAATTGGAATTCACTTTTTGTGGTGTTTGGTGGTCTGTAGATGTTCATAATGGTTAGGTTCAGTTCTTTTACTTCTAATATAATAACTTCGACTGTGCTGTTTGATTTCTTTACCCTCACTTCACATGTGTAAGTGTTTTTCACGTAGATACAACACCCTCCTCCTTGTCTAGCCACTCTATCTGCTCTGTATATGTTGTAGTCCAGCAATGCTATTTCAGTATTCTCGATGCAGTTTTCACAGCCTTTTTCGCACTTATGTAAGTGGGTTTCCGTTAGGCATATGCTATCTATGCTGGTTTCCGTAGCTAAATTTTGCAAGTATTGTAATTTGCAGTCTGCATGGTCCGTATGGAGGCCTTGTATATTAGTGTATAATACATTTACCGGGTTTCTAATCTTCGTGTTCGATTCTCCTAAATGATGGTCGTTTCCTGGTCGATGTCGGTTCCTGTTTGGTGTTATTGGTTGGGCTGCTGCATTTGGGAGTATTGGGGTTGCGGCCCGTGATACCACTGTTGTTGTTGTATTATTGGTGGGTGGTGTTGAATAGGAGGTTGATGTGCGTAATGTTGTGGTGCATATGTTTGCGGCGTTCTGTCTCTCCTTGTTAGAAGGGCAAACTGAGCTTTTATTATTCTCATTTCTTCTAAAAAATATGTTTCATTACTCTTGCTATTTCTTCTATGTCGAATATGATCTGTTCTTTCCCGTTCTCTTCTTTGAGTACCCTTTATGTGAAAATGCGGGCACTCTATGTTCAGGCATTTTTTCTCAGTAATTGACTGTCTGCACATACGAGGGTGAAAAAAGTTGCAGTTTGGTCCGTACTTGCAATTCCCATTCCTCATCATATAGAAACATTTTGTAGGGTGATTGTATATGCAGTTTGAGCCATATTTGCACGCACCTATTTTATAATATTCGCATATGGCCCGTCGTTTAAATTCCCTCTGTGTCTTATGTGATTCGATTTCCTTCTTCTGCTTCGCCACCACTTCTTCCCTACTCAGTGGGGTTGTTTTCTTTGGCGTGTATTTCGTATCTCCCTCTTCTGCCGTGGGTACCTCTTTTTCTGAGGCTGCTTTCGCCCCTCCCTGTAGTGTGTTTTCTTTTTCCTTCTCGGTTGTAGGCGTTTTCTGTTTCATGTTTTTCTGTCGGTAAGCTGCTGTACTTGATTCTTCTATTTCAACATTTTGTGTTCCCCTCTGTACTAATTTTCTATTGTTTTCCATGCATTGACGCATAAGAAACCACAAAGTCCTATGATTTTGTTATTTATTCTATTTACCATTTTCCTGTCTTTTCTATCTAAGTTCATGCATTCGTAGTGCTTAAAGGTATTGCACAGAATGCAGTTTAAGCCCGAGGTCTGGTCTGCTTCGTTTTTGCAATCGCAAAGTTGATATGCGGCACATTCCATTACACATAATCCGGCTTTATTCAATTTTCTGATTTTCCCAATTTACACATTTCTTCGTATGTTTTGCCATTTTCTCCTTTATTTTCCTCTTCTCGCTTCTCAAATTTCTCTCGATCACTCGATACTCGACCTTCGTTTTTATGGCACTGACCTTTTTCCCTCTTAGGCCTAGTGTACAATCTCAGAGCTGTTTTTCCGTTCGAAGTGTTTTAAATTTATATTTCAATTTGATGTTTTTCGTTGTGCAAGCTATATGCCACCTTTCATTAATAATTTATTATCGCGAATTCACTGGTATTAAATACACACACTGGTATAAGATAGAATTTACGCTGAACTTATAAACACTAGTTATTTCGATATTACACAGAGCGGAAACAAAAACGTCCGTACACCACGAGGTAGAAAACATATTTTCGTAAAAACTAACGAAAATAACAACTTAACCTAACCAATTGTCAAGGGCATAGAGTTGACCTAACCGGGCCTACAGTTGACCTAACAGGGCAAATGATCTTGTTCGAAATGACCAAGGTGGAATTTCAGCCATTTCGCGTAATGGCTGAAGATTTTAGTCACTTCGCGAAATGACGAAGTTTCAGCCATTACGCGAAATGGCTGGTTACACACTTTGACTGTAACATATATATATATATATATATATATATATATATATATATATATATATATATATATATGAACCGACATCGACTAGGAAGCGACCAGTACATAGGAAAACCGAACACAGATTAGAAACCCTGTAAATGTATTATACACAAATATACAACGCCTCTATACTGACCATGCAGGCTGCAAATTACAATACTAACAAAATTTAGCTATGGAAACCAGCATAGATATCAAATGCCTAACGGAGACACACTTACATAAATGCGAAAAAGGCTGTGAAAACTGCATCGAGGATACTGAAATAGCAATGCTAGACTACAACCAACATATGCAGAGCAGATAGAGTGGCTAGACGAGGGGAGGGTGTTTTATCTACGTAAAAAACACATACACATGTGAGGTGAACGTAAGCAAATCAAACAGCACAGTCAAAATTATTATTTTAGAAGTAAAAGAACTGAACCTAACCATTAAGGACACACACCACCAAACACCACAAAAAGTTAATTCCAATTTGCCACAAATGAAATAGAAAACATTAAAATTACAGTACTTGAAACTCTAGCAACACATATTCTAATTTATGGAGATTTTAATTTCCCATTCATAACATGGAAGAAAAATGACGAAGTCATATGTTGAGAAGTTTCATGGCAACATTACAAAAGATGATAGAACACAAGCAATAATGCTATTAGATGTTATGGAACATTATGCCCTTACTCAGGAAATCTGTGAAGCCACTAGGAAAGAGAACGTTTTGGATTTAATTTTGACAAATAACAATGAGATAATAATAAATGAAAAGGTAACGTGCACAAATTTCTCCGACCATAACTTCATCGATATGCAATTGAAGTTAGCACCCAGAGGTCCGAAAACGCATCCCAGAGAGTCAGAAGGAATATTTGAAGGCTTAAACATAAATTCAAAGAAAGTAAATTGGGAAAATGTAAATAAAGATTCAAAGGAAGTAAACTGGGAATTGTTACTTCACGAGAAGACTGCAGATGAAATACTGTATATTATGTACGAGTATAATAGAGACTGAAAACAAACCTATACAGTATTACTGAAGCATGTTCCAGAAAGACAAAAAAGAAAACGTAGCAAGAGAGAAAAATCATGATACTATTTAGACAACGGAAACAAACTGTAAAACATCTCCCCAGATGCAGAACTGATGCAAAGAGACTCAAACTAGAGAGGAAACTAGGCGAAATAGAAATGGACCAAAAGCAAACATTCATACATGAGACAAACGAGGAGGAAAACAAAGTAGCAGAAAACATAAAAAATAACCCACAATACTTCTACATGTTTGCGGGAAGAAAAATGCAATGTAAAGAGAGCATTGGTCCGTTGATAGACGAGGAGGCCAAATACACAAATGAACCCTTAAAACTGAGCGAACTGCTTAAGGAACAATTTAACTCTGTGTTTAGCACCCCTAAGTCCGAGATGAAAGTAGAGAACCCAGACGAATTTTCCGACATTGATACAAATCAACCAAGAACAAATTCCGGCACAAACCCATTTAGAGTTCTCGGAAGGAGATATAATTACGGCTCTATCACAGATGCGAGACAATTCGGCACCAGGGCCAGACACATGGAGTGCCACGTTTCTGAAAAAATGTAAAGAGAGTATTGCCAAACCGCTATACTTACTATGGAGGAAATTACTCGACACAGGACAAATTCCACTTCCATTAAAGAACACGTACATTGCCCCTTTATTTAAAGATGGTAACAGAGCAATGCCTAAGAAATATCGGCCAGTAGCTCTCGCCTCCCATCTTATAAAGTGCTTTGAACGTAGGCTTATAATTGGAGGCAAAACTACCTACTACCTACAAGCAAAAAACTTATATAACCCGAATCATCATGTCTTCAGGGCTGGAAGATCATGCCTATCACAGCTATTAGACCACCAGGAGAAAATATTGTGTCGAGGACAAAGCATAGATGTAATATATAGTGACTTTGCTAAAGCCTTCGATAAATGTGACCATGGAATTATAGCACACAAGCTTAAGAATACAAGAATTACTGGAAAGCTATGAAGATGGATATTTAATTTCTTGACGCAAAGAATACCAAAAGTGGTAGTAAATGAAGTTAAATTGGAAGTCTCGGAAGTCGTGAGCTCTGTCCCACAAGGGACAGTATTCGCTCCTTTCTTGTTCATAATAATGATTGCAGATATTGATGCAGATATCAATGACAGTATTGCATCATGTTTCGCAGATGACACAAAGATATGCAAGGAAATATTGAACGAAGGTGACAAAGAAAAATTACAAAACGACATTGAAACATTATTCCAGTGGGCAGAAGACAACAATATGAAGTTCAACGAAGAAAAATTCCAACTTCTAAGATATGGTAATAACAAGGCGCTACAGAATAAAGGGTACAAAACTCTGCAAGTCAAACAGCACCAAATCCACAATCCAGGGATCATGGAGTAATAATGTCGTCGGATGCAGAATTCAGAGAGCATTATAAAATCAAAATTACAACGGCTAGAAAAATAATGGGAATCATCTGGCGGAGCTTCCACAGCAGAAAAGCAAACATCTTGCTCAAAGTGTGGAAGAGTCTAGTCCTACTGATAATTGAGTATCGCTCAATACTCACAAGCACATACAGAAAACGAGACATTGCGAACATTGAAGCTATACAAAGGACTCTTACGTCTAAAACAGAGGAAACGACAGGTGAAGACTACTGGTCTCGACTACAATCCCTGAAACTCTACTCTCTGGAAAGAAGACGCGAGCAGTACACAGTAATATACATATGGAAAATAGTTGAGGACTTTGTCCCTAACCTTAGAAATGAAATAGAAACAAACTGGAATGAGAGAAGCGGCAGATTTTGTACTGTCCCAGCTGCGGTGGGACAGGGACCATGAAAACGAGGATGAAAAATACCCTCAGAATACGAGGCCCAAAGCTTTTTAATGCCTTACCAAAAGAAGTGAGGAACCTCCAGCACATCAACCTGAATAACTTCAAGAACCAGCTGGAGAGATTCCCGTGCAGCCCCTGACCAGCCATGCGTGGCTGGCTACGAGGGCAGGAGATCAGACAGCAATTCCCTCCTTCACCAAATCCAGCAAATGAGGCGGGATGCTGCAGAGGGGTCGACCGCAGGTCGATCTTGAACCGCTGTTCAAACTCGCATAAAGTAAGTAATATAACCAGGTACGCCCGGGCAGGTACGCCCGGCTCATCAGGGATTGTTCTGAGCCAGGCGTCTAATCTTCTTTGGAAGATGTCCACCGCAACACCACTCGTGTTCCTTAGGTCTTTGGGCAGCTGATTAACAGTCTTGGTCCTTTCACAACAAAAATATTTTCTTTCAGGGTTAAGGATGTTCCCTGTCTAACCTTTAATTTGGGAACACGACACAGTCTTCCTTTTCTACTTTCCACTGTTGTTTGGGGAGTTACAGGGTTCAGAGTAAGATTAGCGACTAGTTTCTCCATTATTTTCCAAGTGTAAATAACGGTGTATTTCTCTCTTCTCCTTTCCAGTGAATATACAGTAGGTTTAATTCGTGTAATCTTTCCCAGTAATTTAGTTCTTTGCACCCATTACTCCTAAATCTTTTGCTTTAAAATTTTTCTGAATTTCCTGTCCATTTGGGGTATATTCCATGGATTTTAGGTCCTCGCTTTTTCCGTACCGTAATAGCTGAAATTTCTCAGTGTTAAACTTCATATTGTTGTCTTCCGTCCACTTGTAGATTCTTTTCATGTCTGTTTGTAGAGATCCTATATTTTCTGGGTTTCTTATTTTTCTACTGATCTTTGTGTCATCGGCAAAGGATGTTACTGTGCTGTTTCTGGTAACGTCCTCATCTATGTCAGTTAGCATGATTATGAAGATTAGTGGAGCTAATACAGTTCCTTGTGGTACTGAGCTGAGGACCTCTGATTCTGATGAAGATATTTTTTGTACTGTAACGACTTACCGCCGCTCACTAAGGAAATTATATATCCATTTCCCTACTTTTCCTGTTATTCGTATATATTTCAGTTTATGTATTATGATTGCATGGTCACACTTGTCGAACGCTTTAGCAAAGTCTGTATATATTACATTATAGTTTTTATTACTTTCCAGTACATCAATAATGTTGTAGTGTTCCATTAGTTGTGATAGGCATGATCTGCCTGACCGAAACCCATGTTGGTTATCAATGAATTTTTTTCTGAATTTCCAAAAAGTCATAGATTTTCTGTCTAACTATTCTTTCAAATATTTTAGTGAGATGAGATGTAAGCGACACTGGCCTATAGTTTTTGACCTCGGATTCATCTCCTCCTTTATATATTGGGACTATGTTCGCGCTCTTCAGGATGCTCGGTATTTCTCCCGTGTCTAGTGATCATCTCCATATCCAATACAGGGGCTCAGCCATTGCATTCTTGCAGTTTTTGATCAGTGTGGCATTCCATTTGTCCGGTCCTGCCGCTGAGTGTGCTTTTAGTTTCCCTATAGCTTGTGTACTATCATCTGTCCTAACGTCGAAGTCCGTCATACTTTCCCCTTGTAGTTCCTCTTCACGCGTTTCTATCGCATATCAGTTTGTCAGTTTTTGAGATACTGAAAGATGATTCGTACTGAGCTCTTCAGATACTTCTGTTAGATCATCAGATAAAGCACTGTCTTTGTTTTTCAAAGGTCCGATAGTTGTATGGTTTTTCGACTTCCTTTTTGCAAAATTATAGAAGTACTTTGAGTTAACCTTTATCACTTCTATAGCGTCGTCGTCGTCTTTATCTGTATGCTTCTCATTTAGTTCCTGTATGACACAATCTATACTCTGCAGTTTATCATTTAATATTTTTCTGATGTTATCTTTAGAGTTACTTAATTTTGC
>JAJOZX010000183.1:315000-480000 GCA_023014485.1 Bathynomus jamesi
TTTCCTTGGTGACCGTGTGAAAGCAGTTTGAATGTTTTCCACCGTCCCATCGGAAACTGATGGTCTACCACTGCTCTTTCCCTTTTCCACGTTTCCAGTTTCCAAGAATTTTTTCATCCACGACTTAATTAACTTCACATCAGGTGGATTCTTTCCATACTTTGTTCTGAACCTTCGCTGAACACTGACAGGAGATTTTGTTTCTGCAAACCACACAACACATTGTGCTTTCTCTGTCACAGACGCCATCTTAACTGAACAGCTACTACAGCGCTCCTAGCGGCGAATGCGGTAGACGAAACACACCAGCACAGAAACTCTATGCGTGTACGAGATCACCTGTAAAAAGAAAACGGATGTAAGATTCGTCATTAAAACATGAGAGCATACTGTTTTCAGGGTAAACATTTATGGACACCCTGTACTTCCGAACATAGAGCACATCCTTAATCCAAAGTCTCTTAAGTTTGGATACCATTTTTGAGGTAAAAGTCTTAAGAAGTCCCCGCCTTTTTCCGCCCCTCCACTGAAAAAGGGGTCTGCCTGTAAATCATACAGTTCCAACTGTAACTGAGGAGGTTGGTTCGCAATTTCTGTTCTGAGTCGATTGCTAAACATGGCTATGTCATCCTTCATAGTTTTAAAGACTGAAACGATTTTGAAATTCCTCCAAAATGTCTCTATACAGTATTGGTAGTGAAGACTGAAAAATCTGCACCTTCACTCAGTTCTTCGGCTAGTTCTGCACACGAATATTTTGGAGACTTAACCGAGGACGGCAAACAAATGTGCTAAGGGCCACCAGTTGGACAGCCCTGATTTATAGGAACGGTTTATACGTTCGCCAAGAAAATCTTTACGGCAGATGTCACTTGAAATTGGACTGGAAAAAGAACACCATTGATAGAACGTGCAAGAAACTAATTTCATCGCTATCGTGTCCGAGTTGGCTATAAATTGAAAGGGACAGACAGAGAAAAGAGGATGCAGTACTTCCACTGCACTTTTGCTTTCATCCGGGGGTCTTAGACACAATTAGCTTCTTTTATGAAGGCCATTCCTCTTTGGTGGGTATGTAAACCGTTAGAATAAGATCTGGGCTTCAGAGAATCTACATATTCCTCGTCAGCAGCCCCTTCACAGTCAGAAGAGAGCAGTGCGATGTGATGTCTCGCGATGAAGTATAACTGGACCAGTGGCGTATCGTGATCAGCTGCTTTGGTTTATCGCACTTTATATATATATATATGATACACACAGACAGTGCATGGAACAAGGAACTCTTCTGGGATAATTAAATCCACTATAGTCCGAATAAGTAATGGTAAATGACAAATACCATAGTTTTTCTTTTTCATGATGCTAGCCCGACGCGGGCAACGGGTCACTCGCAAAGAGGTCCTATAAATATAGCTTCCCTCACCAGCTATCTGCAAAGCAGACAAGATCCAGCTTTGGGACATGGATCTAGGGTTTAAAGCAGCCTAGCCCTGCTACATTTAGAACCTCAATATAAGCAAAAGACTCGCTGCCTTCACGTCAGATTGAATACATAAAAGAAAAAGGGGTAACTATTATATTTATAGCCAAAAAACAAAACTTAAACCTCAACTGGTAGAATTGAACGTCCACTTTTCAAGGCACATAACATGTCCGTTTCAAGATGGGAATGAACTCAGAATGGTCCCCTGAGTTTTTTATGATACACACAGACAGTGCATGGAACAAGGAACTCTTCTGGGATAATTAAATCCACTATAGTCCGAATAAGTAATGGTAAATGACAAATACCATAGTTTTTCTTTTTCATGATGCTAGCCCGACGCGGGCAACGGGTCACTCGCAAAGAGGTCCCATAAATATAGCTTCCCTCACCAGCTATCTGCAAAGCAGACAGGATCCAGCTTTGGGACATGGATCTAGGGTTTTAAGCAGCCTAGCCCTGCTACATTTAGAACCTCAATATAAGCAAAAGACTCGCTGCCTTCACGTCAGATTGAATACATAAAAGAAAAAGGGGTAACTATCATATTTTTTGCCAAAAACCAAAACTTAAACCTCAACTGGTTTTTGGCTAAAAATATAATAGTTACCCCTTTTTCTTTTATGTATTCAATCTGACGTGAAGGCAGCGAGTCTTTTGCTTATATTGAGGTTCTAAATGTAGCAGGGCTAGGCTGCTTTAAACCCTAGAATCCTAGATCCATGTCCCAAAGCTGGATCCTGTCTGCTTTGCAGATAGCTGGTGAGGGAAGCTATATTTATGGGACCTCTTTGCTAGTGACCCGTTGCCCGCGTCGGGCTAGCATCATGAAAAAGAAAAACTATGGTATTTGTCATTTACCATTACTTATTCGGACTATAGTGGATTTAATTATCCCAGAAGAGTTCCTTGTTCCATGCACTGTCTGTGTGTATCATAAAAAACTCAGGGAACCATTCTGAGTTCATTCCCATATATATATATATATATATATATATATATCAATAAGGAACACAAATGAAATAGACAATTAAATGAACGTATACATTAGGCCGAGATTTATGTTTAATCTTTAAACAGTAATATAATAAAAACGGATGAGCGCAAACACAACATTCTAACATGCAGTAGCAAACGGAACTGGCTTGCAGTACAGAGCACCAGGGTTGCCAACCCAGGCTCACAAAATGTCGCTAAATTCGCTTTAAAAAGTAGCCAAAAAGTCGCCAGATGTGGAGTAGCCAAAATATCGCTAAAATTTCGAGTATAGTAGCCAAATCACTTCAAAAAGAAGCCAAAACGTCGCCAGATGTGGAGCCATTCCACTCGAAAACGTTGACTATATTTCTCGCTCATTGGTTCCCTTTATGTAAAAAAAATGCTATACTGATAGTCGCACAAATATATAAGACCATACAACCCAAAGGAATCGATGAGACTGGCAGCTCGACAAAAAGTAGCTAAAATTACGCTAAGTCACTAAACGCTAAAAAATTTAGCCAAAACTCATCAGAAGCCGCTAAATTGGCAACTCTGCAGAGCACTCGCAGAAATGAGCGATAAACAAGCCAGCTGTAGGCGCTCGCTGATTGGCTGATAAACCCTGCGTCATGCCACTGCGTCATCATCTCATAGTCCCACTATAGCCTTCGGTAGTCGCACAATTACTGCGATCAACCGTGGCTGTGGCTCATCTGATATCGTTACTTCGTTGCGTTCTCAAAACCAGTAATTATTGTTTGAAGAGCTTTTTAAGTAACGTTTTAATATTTACTAAAATTAATTTTTTAATTCTCTGAGGTTGGTTTACCACTGATTAACGCGATAACACAGAGAATACGCCACTGAGCTGGACCACTCTTCTTTACGGAAAGTAGAATAATTTACCAGCCCTCATCTAATGAATCGGATGTACCGTATGTAGTCTACCATTTTATTTAATGTCGTGTAGGCTGTCAACTCTGGATCATTTATCGAAGAGCGTCACCTTATAGACCTAAAAATACAACTATAACCGATAATATTAAACACTAAAACGTTTTAAATTTTAAATTTATGTTCACAGGTTAAAAATAAACTTTACGTTATATAATTATTCAAAAGGGGAATAAGGAAAAACCTAGAGTCGAAAGAAAATTCACCTTTATCTTCTAGGAAAAATTAAATGTTATTTATTGAGCTGATTTCATGTTGATATAGGCCCACTTCACCACGGCCTTCGTCAAAACAAAGTTCATTCGACGATGAAATTTGAATGTGCCAACTAGAGGTGGAAAGAGTACCAAAACGAGTACCAGTACGATTAAGAGTACCGTATGTTTTGAGTGGTCGAGTACGGTTTTTTGTGTTCGAGTACGAGTACGCGTGTGAGAGTGTGGTTTCAAACTTTAACTGGTGCTTGGCTACAAGTTGTAGCCAAGCACCAGTTAAAGTTTGAAACCACACTCTTACACGCGTACTCGTACTCGACCACTCAAAAAATACGATACTCTTAATCGTACTGGTACTCGTTTTGGTACTCTTTCCACCTCTAGTGTCAACACGGATTCCAAGATCGTCTCAATCCTCTCCCTCACTCGCTCGTTTTCCGTCTCTCGTCTCGCGCTGCGCTCTTGGTTTTATAGCCCATCCAGAATCGTGTCTTTTCAGTTTTCATTTCTTATCTGGTCCAAATTTCTTTAATCTATTTATCATACGTTCCGAGAACTTAGAAAGACGGTTTAAATACATCATATTAAAGGTTTTAATTATTCCTGACTGTTTTATATCTTTGAAGTTCCTAAATGAACATTATTTTATATTATGGCCAGTGAAAAATTAAAATTGCTATAATTCATGAGACTGAATTTCAGTGATCATTTTTGGCATCCTGATGTTCACAAGAGCGCGATAGATGAAAATTAAAGGCGCGTTCAGACGTCAATGCAAATAAGGACATTAGTGGTTGAAAAGACTGGCGTGATCTGACGTCAACCGTAGCAAGGAATGCAATTGGTTTAAACAACTGAAGTAATTAAAATTGACTGCCGCGCATGCGTAGTTTAGCTCAGATTTTATTAGTGAAACCTGTTGAGCGTCACGTAGACAATAAAATTTTTATCATAACACGTGAGGGCCTATTTTTTTCTTATGTTATTATGTCCAAATCTTACTGTATATTATATTAATTAATTAATAATAAATGCCCCAACTTTGCATTCCCAATAGTACACTCGCAAAAACGTTGAAATTCATTCAGAATTTCTTTGGCGAGAGAGTAATAAGCAGGGGATTTGGGGGGCTCTTCGCCCCAAGACTCGATTCCACCGGATTATTTTCTATGGAGATACATCAAAGAACGAGCATATGCCAGCAATCCAACGGAACTGGGTATCTTGAAACAGAATATAACCGCCTGCATCCACAGGGTTTTTGCAAACATAAGCAAGTGTGTGAATATGTGCACCCAAGACCACGGTGATCACTTTCAGCACTTCTTGTAGAGTACTGCGTGGTTTTTCTCATCCTCCATTACTACTATCAGAAAAATTTTTGAGTTAAAAATTTTCATTCGTGCATGTTTATCATTTCCTTGCGTAGGGTTGCGTGACTCTCTGGTACACACTGTGTATATATATATATAATATATGTGTGTGTGTGTGAGAGAGTAGGATACTGGTATAAATGAGGTTGTGTGCGATAATTCACAGATGCAATGGGATAATTATTTTTGGTGATGTAACACTTCTGGTACTTCGAAACATTAAAATGTGTATAGAAAAAATTCAAGAAACCCTTTTGTTGTCGGAAAAAAGATATGTTGGTCCTGATTAGGTTAGGTTAGGGTAGCTAAGGTTTGGTTAGGTTAGGCTAGGATAGAGTAGCAAGTACCTTACTATTTAATGACAACCAAAAAAAACCTTCGATCACCCTTTTGCATCCAAAACTCTTATCACGCCCTTGTCGGGTAGATGACACTACAGTTAGGTTAGGTTAGGTTAAGTTAAATTAGATTTAATTAATTAATTTTTAGATATATGGATTTAAAAAAGTCGGTACCTCGCTTATGCGGAAATACGCATATGTGTACGTATGTATGTATACGTGTGAACAGATGTTTACGTACCTTTCAGTGCTAGCTTTCATTCTTGACACTGTCCTAAGCAAACATTGAATCTCAGTTCTTTTACTCATTCATCCGACTTGTATTTTTTAATAAAATAATTTTTTTTTTAATATTAAAAAATTGTAAGAAAGAATTTGGATGCAAATTCGCATTGAAAGAAGAGGAGGCAAATGTGTTGTTTTAAAAGATTTACTTTAAAATTAGATCTGTTATTGAGGATTTAACATTATTTACACGCTTACAAATTACCGTTCACAAAGCTGATTAGATTTTTGAATAGGGCGTGTTAACTGGTTGTAATTAAAACATGTAATTTATGAAGCACGAGTATTTTGCCCGAGTCTAAATGAGTTGTGTGTGTGTATATATATATATATATATATATATATATACACAAACTCAGAATGGTCCCCTGAGAAATTTATATGTTAAACACAGACCGTGCATGGAACAAGGAACTCTTCTGGGAAAATTAAATCCACTATAGTCCGAATAAGTTTAACATATATATATATATATATATATATATATATATATATATAATAAACTTAGAGTTTGGACACAAAATTACTTTACATATTTAAAGGCTTAATAACTTCCAGCAGAAAATATTAATTTTACTCCGACACTTTATTGGCTTCAGTACTCCTTGTACATACTCCGACACTTAACTGTGTGTGTGTGTGTGTGGTGTGTGGTGTGTTCACACTGTCATTAATATCTCATAAACGGTGGAATCTGACCTTGAAAAAATATACTACTTTTAGGGTACCTGAAAGAGGAAAAATAGGAATAAAAATAATAATAGCAAGAATAAATAATAATGAAGCGTTTACTATATATATATATATATATATATATATATATAATATATATATATTGTGCATAGACACACAATATTGAGGGACATAAAAACTTTATGCATTTCTACATGTATGTCCATGATCGTGTACGTTTTATCTGCTCTTACTCGTGTGTACATTTAAAATTTTGCGTATATTATCGGGGCATCAAGGTTACGTAGATATGTGCGTTTATCGGCATTGAGCGCGAGTCGAGGAAGTAAAATCAAGTACATTTTTATTATATTAACGAATACTTCAAAAAAATTACTTCAACTTGTCTGTCACTCGTAAAATTCTACGCAACAACAAACCATCGCGCATGAGCGTGAGCCTCTCGATACATAATAAATAATTGCCATCATTATTACAGTCTTGCTCGAAACAACTGCCCATTCGCTTCCGAATGCTTGTTCTCTGTTATTTATAGTGGGTATAAGCATGATGAGGTAACCACGATGATGGTTTTGGTAACGTGGCCGAGCGATCTTTGGAGCTGGTTTAAAGTACCAGTCTCTTTGGGGGCGTAAGTTCGAATCCAACCGGTGCGCGATGTCAGGTTTTTCTTTTTTTTTTTTACAAATCGTGAAATCAACATGTTGGGCGTATTATTCCATCTTGCAAATTTATTGGGAATCATTATAGGGTGTTGTGCGCAATGTTCCTTGTACTCTTCTGCAATTTCATGCATATATATATATATATATATATATATATATATATATATATATATATATATATGGTAGATTCACTAAATGTTGGGGGGAGGGGGGGAGTTCTTAATTTGTGTTTCTTTGGAGGAATTTTCTTTCTCTTTTCTTGATTTTGGTAAAGTTTGTAGCATTTTCTCTTTTCTTTGTTTTGGTTCGTTCATTGCTTGAGTGAAAAGAAATTTTATATATGTACAGGGTGGGCCGAAAGTCTGGATCCATAGGAAAATATTTATTTTAATACATAAATTACAACAAATGGTAAATACTTAAAATGAATATCAACTTTAACTCGTAAATGCGTATCCGTGATACTGTACAGTAGTTCGTACTCCAGTATAAATACTCAAATACTTTTTTATTTCAGCCCAGAAATGGCTTCGAATCTAACAACAGAAGACCGGGTAGAACTTGTGCTCATGTACGCAAGACAGGGCGCTACACACAGAGAAGTTGCTACCGAATTCAATAGAAATCATCCTGATAAGCATCCAGTAACACATGCGACTGTTGGCAAGTTGTTTAAACGTTTCAAAGAAACAGGAAGTGTACTGTACATGATCGACGGCGTTCTGGTCGTCCAAAAACTGCAACTGATGAAAATACCTCTGCAATGGTATGTGAAACTTTAACGAATAGTCCAGTAAAGTCAACAAGAAGATTATCAAATGAAACACGCATCTCGAGAACTTCAATTCGAAGAATTATTAAAAATCATAATTTCCATCCCTAAGTGTCTCGATGTCAGAGGCCGCCAATTTGAGCATTTGTTATAATTTGTTGTTTATACTGGAGTACGAACCACTGTACAATATCACGGATACGCATTTACGAGTTAAAGTTGATATTCATTTTAAGTATTTACCATTTGTTGTAATTTATGTATTAAAATAAATATTTTCCTATGGATCCAGACTTTCGGCCCACCCTATATATAATATATATATATATATATATATATATATATATATATATAAAATATACAGTTGCGCTAATAAGTATTCGTACAGAGAAATATTTCCATTATATTCGTTCTTATCTTTTGTATCAGTGCATAGAATAGTTATGAAAGTTTATCATTCGTTTGGAAAAATTAAACCTAAAAAGAATTAGTTGAACTTCATCATATAATTGTAAAACATCAAACAATTTGAGGAAATTTAAAAAAAAAGGTTAAAATGAAAAAGTTTTTGTACATTTACTTACAAATTTATTTAATACTTCGTGGATTTAAAATTATTATCAATATTTGGCTGTTTGTTGATTAGAGACTGTTGGCTATTCTGATTTTTAGAATTTTCTTTGTGAATCTTAATCGAAGATGGATGACTGTACAAGCCATTAGTGAGCAGTGGGATTGTCGTGGTAAAGAGATGTCAGACCTTTTCCATTCTATGGGTATCATTGAAATGAGAGAAATTAATATTTTTTAAACTTATTTTAAATTTTTATTAATAATCATACATTTTGAATAGGAGAAATTTATTTAATTTAACAGCTATGAACATAAAACAAAAAATATTTGTCGTTTCTTCAAAAATTTGACGATAATTTGCATTGAAAATTGGACGTAAGCTAAAAGCGAGTGATGGCGAACCACTGACCCGCGGGTCAAGTACTAACCCACGAGGCAATTTTTAGTGACCAACGAGCTCTTATTCAAATAAAATATGACTTTAATTTTTAATATTTTCTGCCTTGTAGTTTTAAAATTATTTTATTCTCCCACCGAAATAAACAGCTGATACACATTGAAACGTTTTTAAACGTATAGTATACGTTTAAAAACGTGTGTGTATGTGTGATAGTTTTCAATTGTCATCTACCATTGCTCAACACGGAAAACCACTTTCTGATGGTAATTATTTGAAAGAAGCTTTTATAAACTGCCCAGATTATTTATTTGAAGATTTTCAGAATAAAGATCAAATAATTAAACGTATTAATGAGTTTCCTGTGGCCAGAAATATGGTCAAAGATAGAATAATTATCATGGACAAAGATGTATCGGATCAACTTTTATTGGATTTGACAAATGCTGGAATGTTTTCAATTTGTTTGGATGAAAGTACAGATGTCGTATCACAGGCCCGTCTAGCAGTTATTGCGAGATTTTATTCCAGAAATATAATGAAGGAAGAGCTAATTAAATTGATGACACTGCCTGAGAAAACCACAGGACAGGATATTATGATTGAATCGAAGAAGGAATTCATCCAAATGGGTATTAATTTCAGAAATATTGTATCTGTGATAACTGATGGAGCTCCGAGTATAATTCGAAAAATGTTGGATTTGTTCAATTACTTAAACAAGAAGTGAAACACCCTTTAGTTGAATTTCATTGTAATTTACACCAAGAAGCTCTTTGGGCAAAAAAAAAAAGTTTAAAATCGCTTGAAAATGCGATGTCTCTTGTGACAAAGATTGTAATTTTATAGTTGCTCACGATCTTAACAAACATCAATTTACCAAACTATTAGATGAGGTTGACTCTCAATTTTCATTGTTAGTCATGTATAACAATGTTAGATGGTTAAGCCGTGGTCAAGTTTTGAATCGCTTTGTTGAATTGTTAGAAGAAATAAGATATTTTTTTAATAAAAAGGAACATGAATATCCAGAACTGACTGACATGAATTGGTTAAATGACTTACATTTTTTCGCTGATTTCACATTGCATTACAATGCTTTAAATAAAAAGTTGCAAGTCGTGGCTCTGTTGTATCATCAATGTTTGAAAATATTAAAGCTTTGGAAAAACTAAATATTTTCTCGAAAGATCTGGAAGAAGAAAAATTGAAATATTTTCCATTATTGCAGAAACACGTCTTGACTTCAAAATATTTAGCAGACAATGAAGAAAATAAATCCGACGTGCTCAAAAAGTACTCTTCAATAATAATAATAAGAGATGCCAGACAATCACTTTGACAAATTGATGCAACATTACAATTCGTCTAATTACCCAATGCTATTCAATTTGAAGATCTTCAGTTATCAGCTTTTCATTGGCTTGACAGTGGTAATTTAAAAATGGAATTAATTGACTTCCAAGAAAGTGCAGTATGGAAGACTATTTTTATTGATCTTAATCTGAAGTTACAAGAAAAGGAATTGGAGTCGTCAATTTTGGGTATAACCAGAGAACAACAATCAATAGAAAGAGTAGAGAATCTTATTCTTGCAGAATGGAACTCTTTACCAAATTCTTTTGCATCAATGAAAAAAGCTAGCATTAGCTCTGCTAACAATGTTTGGTTCATCTTATTCGTGTGAACAGTTGTTTTCCTCCATGAATTTCGTCAAATCCACCACTAGGAATCGCCTTGGCACAGATATGAGTGCTGCATGTGTGAGACTAAAGACAACTAAATATAAACCTCGGATCAAAACATTAGCAGCTAAAATCCAACAAGAAGTTTCTCACTAAAAATAGTAAGTAAATAAATTATTGTGACCCAATTTCGTTTTTTTTTTAAATCAAAAGTAACAAAAATGACCCGCTAGCAAAGAAGGTTCGCCACCACTGCTATAGGCCATCTTATTCTTAGTTCGCGCAAAGACCTAGGCCATATATATATATATATATATATATATATATATATATATATATATATATATATATGCCCGGTTAGGTCAATTGAATGCCCGATTAGATTAAGTGAATGCCCTATTAGGTTAATTGAATGCCCTGTTAAGTTAATTGTACGCCCTTGACCATTGTTTAGGTTAAGTCTTGATATTTTCGTTAGTTTTAACGAAAATATCACGACTTAACCTAACCAATCGTCAAGGGCGTACAGTTGACCTAACCGGACATTCAATAATTTTACCGTAGGTTTCGATATATATATATATATATCGTGTGCAGCAATAACAGTTGTGTTAAGATCTGTAGATATCTCGGACCTTTTCCGTCCTATGGGCACCTTTGAAATGAGAGAAATTAATATTTTATAAACATATATATATATATATATATATATATATATTAGTGATGTAGCGGATGTCATTTTTTCACATCCGCGGATGCGGATGCGGATGAGGATGTTTGATTTCAACATCCGCGGATGCGGATGCGGATGTCTACATTTTCGTTATTTTTTAGGATATATTCGAGATTTGTTGTGTTTAACGTACATAATAAGTTATTATATAGAGAGAGCTGTAGCTATAATGTAGTATAATTGATTAATTGTACAATAATTGCTGTACTTTTCTCTGAACATATAAAATAATATCAAGCATCTAACTAATTATAGAAATCAATTAGTGAATTCGTCTGCAAATAAATTCGTTATATTTTGTTGAGTTTCAGCCACAATTAGAAACCATAATTGTGTTACCAGGATGCGGGACGTGAACCCAACTCAAATGCACCCCACCGACCTCTTTCCCCAACCTCCACCCTTATAGAAAGAGATCTTTAATTAGCTTGATAACTATTTATATTAAGTTTAAAGTTTTATTAGGCATATTTATAAATGAGTAATTAAAATAAAGTAAACAAAGATGTTCATCGTTTAATGTTCAAACTTAATTATAGGAAGGTTATGCTTAAGGAACATTAATTTTTCTGCCTTTTCTGCTGCCAGTCTGTTTCTCTTTTCATCATATATTAATCCAGCACTGCTAAATAATCTCTCGCTTGGTACGTTTGTTGGAGGACAGGCTAAATGTTTCCTTGCAAGTTTACTCAAGTATGGATAGATATTCTGCGTATTTTTCCACCAACTAATAGGATTGTCACATGCAGCCAGGCGTTTTTCTTGGTGATAGCTCTCGATCATTTTTACTACATCTTTTGACATCGCGTAGGTCTCGTCATTGCTGCTTGACTCAAGAAACTGAGAGACAGATTCTGTGATTTGCTTGTTGAAGGTGTTGGTTCTGTCACTGAAACTTTTATTCTTTTGGTGGGTGGCGAAGCGACAGATTCAAGAGATTGAAGCTCTTCAACTGCTTTGCCAAGTGATGATTTAACTCGTTCTAATGGACTAGGTGAAAATAACTTAGCTTTGTAACGTGGATCTAAGTAGGTTGCAAGAGAGTAACTTCATACAAGAACAGCCTCTCGTCTTGTCGCTTGCATCACTTTTGCGCACAATGAACTAGTTCTATTAATATAGTAGAATTTGATAATTTCCGCTTATTAATGACGTTTTATCTCAACGGTCCACATCCGCACGACATCCGCAGTCCAAAGTGCGGATGCGGACGCGGATGCGGATGCGAGAAAATGTGCGGATGTTCCGCGGATGCGGATGCGGATGTGACCTACATCACTAATATATATATATATATATATATATGGGAATGAACTCAGAATGGTTCCCTGAGGTTTTTTATGAGGGAACCATTCTGAGTTCATTCCCATCATGAAACGGACATGTTATGTGCCTTGAAAAGTGGACGCTCAATTCTGCCAGTTGAGGTTTAAGTTTTGTTTTTTGGCTAAAAATATAATAGTTACCCCTTTTACTTTAATGTATTCAATCTGACGTGAAGGCAGCGAGTCTTTTGCTTATATTGAGGTTCTAAATGTAGCTGGGCTAGGCTGCTTTAAGCCCTAGATCCTGTCCCAAAGCTGGATCCTATCTGCTAGGCAGATAGCTGGTGAGGGAAGCTATATTTTTGGGACCTCTTTGCGAGTGACCCGTTGCCCACGTCGGGCTAGCATCATGAAGAAGAAAAAACTACAGTATTTGTCATTTACCATTACTTATTCGAACTATAGTGGATTTAATTTTCCTAGAATAGTTCCTTGTTCCATGCACGATCTGTGTGTATCATATATATAATATATGTTTAAAAAATATTAATTTCTCTCATTTCAAAGGTGCCCATACAACGGAAAAGGTCCGAGATGTCTACAGATCTTAAGAGATCTGTTATTGCTGCACACGATTCTGGAAAGAGTTATAGGAAGATAGGAGAAGAACTTTGAATTCCAATTACGACGGTTGCTGCAGTTGTAAAGAAATGGAAAGGCTTTGGAACAATCAAAACTGTACCAAGGTGTGGACGACATTATGAGATTTCAGAACGTACAGCTAGACGAATTGAAACAATGGCTACAGCGAATTCACGAGTGACTGCAGATGATATTTGCTAAACATTAAGACTAAGTTCGATGTCAATCCCTCTTCTATACGTCATACATTGAGAAACAATAGTCTGCATAGAAGAGTTGGACGAAGAAAACCTCTGCTACGGAAAGCGCATAAAGAAGCTCATTTAAAGTACGCCAAGGATTATCAAAATGATGGATTTGCATTCTGGAAGAAAGTTCTCTATAGACAGATGGGACCAAAATTGATTTATTCGGGAACAACGAACAACGGTATGTTTGGCGAAAGTCAAATACTACATTCGAGGAAAAAACATCATTCCTACAGTTGTTGTTGTTGTTGGTTAGCCGATCAGCCCACCCTGTTCGAGCAAGCCGCCCTGTCCGAAGTGGACCCGAGGT
This sequence comes from Bathynomus jamesi, assembly GCA_023014485.1. NCBI lineage: Eukaryota > Metazoa > Arthropoda > Malacostraca > Isopoda > Cirolanidae > Bathynomus > Bathynomus jamesi. Next base: position 328,616 of record JAJOZX010000183.1, read on the forward strand.
TCAGCGCACTAGTGATGTTTTGTTGTGTTCTATGTTGCCTCCTACAGTTAAACATGGTGGTGTTAGTTTGCTTCTTTTGGGGATGTTTTAGTGCTTCTGGCCCAGGAAAACTTGTTTTCGTCATCTTGAATAAGAAGAAATATCAGGAAATTTTACAAAAAAAGTATTGCCGTCAGTTCGGGAATTGCGAATGGGTCGCAACTGGTATTGCAACAAGATAATGATCCAAAACTTAAAAGTAAGAGCACTATGAAATGGCTTCAACAAAAGAATTTGAAGTTTTTCGAGTGGCCCAGTCAAAGCCCAAATCTAAATTTAATTGAGAATTTATGGTTTGATTTGAGAAAAGGTCCTCGCGAGAGAAATCCTTCGAATATGAATGACTTCAACAATTTTTTTTAGAAGAATGGGTTAAAATTTCTATTGAGAGATGACACCTCGTAGAAAAATACCCAAAACGAATTACTGAAGTCATTCAAGCAAAAGGTGGACACGCAAAGTATTAAATAATTTTTGCGAGTAAATGTCCCAAAACTTTTGCATTTTAACCTTTTTTTGATGTTTTACATTATATGTTGGAATTAAACTAACTTTTTTATTTGTTAAATTTTTTCAAACGAACGGATAACTTTTCCTAACTATCCTGTTCATGGTATAAAAGATAGACGAATATAACTAAAATATTTATCTGTACGAATACTTATGAACGCCAGTAATATATATATATATATATATATATATTAGGTCATCCCATAAGTAATGCGGCATTTTTTTATTTTATTTTTTTTTCCATTTTTATCATTATTTTACGGATAGAAATCAAACAACTCTTTGAAGTTATTATATTTAAATAAATATTTATTTATTAATTTAATAAGTAATATAATTTCCACCAGTTTCTACCACTAGTCTCCATCTTTCTACTAACTTTTCAATACCATGTTTGTAAAAATCGTTTGACTTTGATTTAAAAAAGTTCTTTAAGGTTGTTTCGACTTCTGTTGTTGACATCTTCATTCCCCTCAGGTGATTCGCTAAACTCCTAAAAAGATAGTAGTCTGATGGGGCTAAGTCGGGTGAGTATGGAGGATGGCTCATTAGTTCCCAATCGAAATTATTAAGCTTTTGTATGGTATCTCTTGCGATATGAGGTCGTGCGTTGTCTTGATGAAAGAGCACTCTTCTTCTATTGATTAATGCTGGCCTTTTTTCTTCAAATGCTGCATTTAAACGGTCCAACTGAGCACAGTAAACCTCTTTGGTGATAGTCTGATTTGGGTTAAGAAGTTCAAAATGGATTATGCCATTCATATTCCACCAAACGCACAAGAGAATCTTCCGTGGATGAGGCCCCTGTTTCGGCTGTGGTATTGGTTTTTCCCCAGGACTAATCCATTGTCTAGAACGTTTAATATTGTTGTACAGAACCCACTTTTCGTCTCCTGTAACAATCCTACTCAAAAATGGTTCACTTTTTAGTCGAGAAAGGAGAGATGAACAAATGTTGATTCTTTGTTGCAAGTGTACCTCTGACAGGTCGTGAGGAACCCATTGCCCCAATCGTGAAACCTTGCCTATCTCCTTTAAATGACGATGCACAGTGGAATGAATTGAATGCAGTTTTTCAGCCAATTCTTCAACAGTTACAATCGGATTTTCTTCCACTGTTATTTTTAAAAGATCTTGATCAAATTCCACTGGTCGTCCTGAACGGGGTTCATCTTTGAGACTAACGTTTCCCGAGCGAAAATTATAAAACCATCTTTGGCACTGGCTCACACTAATTGTTCCTTCACCGTATACTTGACACAAACTTTCTGCTATTAACTTAGCATTGTTGCCTTTTCTAAACTCCCAAAGCATAACGTTGCGAATGTGCTCTTTTGACACTTCCATAATATTCATCATTTAACGATAAGGGCACATTAAATTAACAATAATAATACAAAATTAATAGCTCAAAAAATGACGACTAAAGTATGTCAAAATGTAAGCCTTGGGTTAGGCTAAGCCATACAGGTACCTAGGCTTCGAGTTTAGTAGACTAGGCTAGTATAAAAATAAACCTGCTTTCGATTATTTCTATCAGTAAAATAATGATAAACATGAAAAAAAAAAATTAAAAAATGCCGCATTACTTATGGGATGACCTAATATATATATGTCGCCTGCCAAGGTAGCCCCAGTATCCAGAGATTATTCTTGGTGGTAGACAAGTCTGACGGTGGTTTTTTGCCTTTTGAGTCTCTTCTTTTTAGTCACATTTGTTCAGACTTTTTCAATAAGTTACCCTTTTGCAATCTTTGTTTATATTCTTATAATAAAAGATATAAAATAAAAATGTCAAAAGAGTTTTTCTTTTAATAATTTTTTTTTTTCACAATTCACAGAAAAATCACAAAGTTTTGCAAAAGTTTTGCAATCATTTGCGCAAAATTTAAATGAAGGAGTTAACAAATAAAGATAATTTGTAGAGCCTTAATTATTATTATTATAATAAATGACAACAAAGCAATCGTAATAATCATGCAACCAGTTTCAACTCAAAATTAGTCGAACGAAAGTATTTCATTGTTTCAATTATTGTATATAGAAACTCAGGGTTGCCAAATAAAAATTTGATTTCAGAGTTAGATTTTCCAAGAAAAGGTGCTAAAAAAGAGCTAAAAATATATAAAAAGAATATTTTGATTTACTTTATTTAAAAAGAGGAGCCGGCAATTAACTGATCTAAAGTGATATCTTCCTCATTCCAAGAATTTTCTATAGAAATTTCCTCACTATTTTCACTTTGATCATCTTTTTTTTCATTATATGTTGCCATTGTTCCTATTAATTTTAATGCTGATGAAGGCAGATGATAATCTTTACAGCATTTATTATTACGCCTGAGGCCATACTTTACTGATAGAATAGCTTTCAGCGTGGGGAGTTGCATTTTATTTCTCAATTTTGTTTTTACTAAATTCACGCTTCTGAATACTCTTTCAACTTCAGCATTAGAATTTGGTAATATTAATAAATTTATTGCACACTCAGATATCTCTCTGAATGGATTAGCTCCAGAAGCATCTTTAAAATCATTTACCTCTGTCCAGAACTGTTCAGTATTGTTTACATTTGTCCACTTATGCAATTGTATACTGTTATATTGAATTATTGATACTCAGCAGCAGCAATTTCTTTTTCTGATATATGCATTAGTTCTAAGATGGAAGTAATGGGTTCTTTTACATGTTTTAATGTATTTTCCACAGAAAGGCATGATATATCTTTCATTTGGTTATGAATAATCCCAGTTGGCAAACCTGGTTGGACTTGAAATCCGCTAAAATGCGCATGCTGGAAAGGAGCTAGCTCAATTTTTGAAAGAGCTATATTTGGAGCTAAGAGCCAGATTTGGAATATTGGTTGGTGCTAACTACCACAAAAAGGAGCTAAATCTAGCAAGAAAAGAGCTAAATTGGCAACCCTGTTAAGAAACTTAGCTTTCTTTAAAAAAAAAAGAAAAAGTGTCTCACAGAAATTCGTCAGATTTCAACATCACAATATTTACAGAAGGAGCAAAATAGAACGGCGATTTTAGGTGGTTCTCAGTTTTATATTCTCTGAAAAATGGGTGGGATTTTATAGTTATACACTCCCTAATTTTATTAAAGTCCAATCAGATCATTTCGAGGGTTGAGAAATCCTATTTAAGATATCTGATTCGTACAATTGGGTTATAACGTGAACCAATCACGAGTTAAGTAAACTTATCTTGGGTCATAACCCACAATCATTCACTCAAGATTAAGGTTTTTGATAAGAGCTTTTAATATTCGCCAGCTCAAAACACGAGTGTAGAGTTCATCTTTCTCCGATAGGAGCTTTTAATGTTTACATCTCAAATCAAGATGTGGCGTTCATCTTTCTCGGGCTCTCGAACAAGAAATTTGCGCGCGAAGTAAAATTGCGAGTTTATATGTATGTTGAGTGCATCTGTGCACGCAAGTTTTAATTGTATAACGTTGGAATAAAAACAAAACGGAAAATGATGAACTTATTGCATATTTTCTGTTTCCATATCAACCGAATTGATAGTTATATACTGTATACAGTGGTGACTCCTGCACTCGGGCTTCTCGGGCTGAGCCCGAGAGGCAAGGGGCAAGGAGAAGCATGAGAGATAAAATTGTGTATTTATAGATTTAAGTTTAAAAAAAAGTTTTAAATACAAATTGCGAAAATGGTTTTTGGCTGGTAGTATGTTACTATTTTTCTGTCTAGCCTTCGTCACGCAAGCAAATTTTGAGCGCATTTAGATACCCTTACTACCTATAAAAAAAACAATATTGACACATTAAGTTTTCGTGTAATCTTTCAAGATCCTTTACTCGGGCGCAAGACATTACGCCCGAGAAAGTATAAGTAATATCGTATATTTAAAGTTCTTTTAATGAATAATTATTTGCTTGCATACGTGCATACGGTTACATAATAGTCCTTCTTCTAATTCTCATTAAATAAAATACGTTTTTCCTCCTATTAATTTTTTTTATAAAGAAAAAACATTTCAACTCGGGCTTATATCCTTCGGCCTTGTAGAGGCACAATTTTTAATTCTGGCGATACATGGTAACTTTTTACGTTTCGATAAGCGTGCCTTCAGCTGCCTTGGGCGGCGGTGCAGTTTGATTTTTGCCGCAATGTGAGGTTGTTCGCTTTTCTTAAATAATCTGATTTATTTTTAAAATTATAAGTATTCTGAGAAGTACAGCCCACCCATGGGCAAAAAGGAATTACATGACCGAATATTAAAGGAATTTGCTTTAAAACCAAGACGCTTGGACTTTATGTTCAAATAAATAAAATTCAAATAATTTTCTTTACCGAGGTATGTATTTATTTATTTTATTGATAATCTTAACTTATTGGTAGGCTGACCATATTTCCTTGAGACAAAAACGGGACATTGGGATGGCAAAAAAGGGACGGGGTTATGTAATATTCTGTATTCATGAAAAAGTAAGTACATAAACCGGGACAAAATTGACATTTTTATTAAAACGACGGGACGGCCAGGAAATATAAAACAAACGGTACTGTCCCGTTCAAAACGGTACGTATGGTCAGCCTACTTATTGTCATGCATTTAAATGTCGGCTCATATGTAGACTTGAAAATTTAAAAAGAGCCCGAGTAGTCTTGAAGAGCTGGAGTCACCACTGACTGTATATTAAAGTAATGTAAAATGAGTGATGTATTAGTTAAAATATAATATTTTTCATAACAGTAGCTGGTATAAACTAAATATTGTTAGTACAGTTGACTATAGTTAGTTCGCTATAATAATAATAATAATTAATTAGTGAGTAGGGCCAGAAACTGGCACAGCGGTCAGACCAACTAATGCGGCCCAGTGCGCTAACTCATTTATGATTATTACCAATACCATCGACAGTCGAACCCCCGACCCGACTCTCACTTTGCTTATAAGGAAAGTGTGTTACCCACTGAACTACGGACGATATAGTTAGTTCGCTTTATATATGTACAAATCAGTGAATTAAATGTATTAATTTTTTTAGCATTTTTACCTGCTTAAAATTTGCATGCAAGTCCAATTTGAAATATTCTCGCGTATGCGCTATATATATATATATACAGAGATGGGCAGTATCGCGATACATGTATCGGTGTTACGTATCGAGCGATACTTTTGTATCGGTATCGATATCGCTTGAGCCATCTATAAAGTATCGATGTATCGGTATCGCTTAAGACGATTTACGAGTATCGATGTATCGGTATCGCCTTAAGGATTTTAGTGTATCGATGCCCACCACTGTATAATATATATATATATATATATATATATATCGTAAAGAACGACGCTTTGTATAGGAGAATTATCCGCGCAAGATGAGAGCAAAAGAACGAAACAAATGAAAAAATGAGGTACCCACCCGGGAATCGAACCCGGGATCTTCCGATTGCCGGTCAGATATGATGACCACTACACCACAGGCCTTTCATTTGTTTCGTTCTTTCGCTCTCATCTTGCGTGGATAATTCTCCTATACAAAGCGTCGTTCTTTACGTTAATTATACTGTGTGTTTGCAGTTATAATGTATATATATATATATATATATTATATATATATATATATAAGACTGTAATGCCCGCTGCGCTTTCGAGGCAAAACTAATTATGAGAGTTTTCACTAAGTACAATACTCCACTTCCATCCTCTGATTCCGTGGAAGGGCTTTTCAGTTTGGCGGGCCACATTTACTCTCCAAAGAGGAATAGACTATCCGATAAGATGTTTTTGCCAACTGGTATTTCTTAAGGGTAATACTCGTTATTATTGATATCACAATTCACAACCATCTTAAAGGGGCAGATCACCTACAATTTCTTACGTTCCTCGTTAAAAGTTTATAACATTTAAGTTTTTCTGTGAGCTAACTTGGTATAAAATACATTTTTTCTTAACTGAATTGATCGTTTTTTTACACCCAATATACAAAGTAAAAATTTATTTACATATTAGTAAGATTTGTTCATTCTTATAGTAATTGTTCGCGATACATGTATCGGGATCGATATCGCTTTAGCCATCTATAAAGTATCGATGTATCGGTATCGCTTTAGACGATTTACAAGTATCGATGTATCGGTATCGCTTTAGACGATTTATGAGTATCGATGTATCGGTATCGCCTTAGGGATTTTCGTGTATCGATGCCCATCACTGTATATATATATATATATATATATATATATATATATATATATATATATATATACGGTACCGTGCAAAAGTCAGAGATCACTGTCGATCTGATAACTGTTAGATAATCTGTCGTATGAAAATTGGTTTTGATGCTAAAATACATATTAACTAGAACCTCTGGTTCATATTAACGTATAACTAAGTTATTACTGTACTTAAGTGTATAAAGTTGTATTAGCTGGATGACCCTCTAGTCTGCATAAATTGGACTTGAAGGTTGATTCATTATATTACTTATAACGCATGTGTTTAAAGATCTAGCGAACTATTACTGATGGATCTGCAGTAAATGCTCCTAAGCTATTGTTATATCAATATTTACAATTAAAAGTATTGACATATTCGCTAAAATTCTGAAAAACAAATTTATCCAAACCGTTTATCATTATAATCCTAATTCATGCTGGTTTTTTTTTTTTTACAGGCTTAAGAAATGACGAAAAGTACAACTTTTGATGAGATTAGATATAAAATAATACATTTGCATGGTAAGGGACCGAGTCAAAGAAAAATAAGTGAATCTACAGGTTTTTCCAAAACTGGTGTAAAAAAAAATCTTGGCTCGTCACAGATCAAATGGGACCCCAGCTGATCGTTCTAGATCAGGGAGGCCCTCTAAGCTTTCTCCATCTGATCTACAATATCTAAAGATTACTTCCCTTCGAGACGGATGCAAATCCAGCACTTCACTTGCAGATGATCTCGAAAAAACAACAGGTGTCTCAGTTCATCCCTCTACTGTACGCAGTCGGTCTCAGATGTCCAATACTTGTCTTCCAAAGCATATTTTCTTCTCTTCTTTTTATTTTCATTCCTTAAAAGTGGCTTTTTTGCTGCAACACGTCCTTTAAGACCTACTGAGTTAAGCTTCCTTCGTACAGTAGAGGGATCAACTGAGACACCTGTTGTTTTTTCGAGATCTGCTGCAAGTGAAGTGCTGGATTTGCGTCTGTCTCGAAGGGAAGTAATCTTTAAATATTGTAGATCAGATGGAGAAAGTTTAGAGGGCCTCCCTGATCTAGGACGATCAGCTGGGGTCCCATTTGATCTGTGACGAGCCAAGATTTTTTTTACACCAGTTTTGGAAAAACCTATCGATTCACTTATTTTTCTTTGACTCAGTCCCTCACCATGCAAATGTATTATTTTATATCTAATCTCATCAGAAATTGTACGTTTCACCATTTCTTAAGCCTGTGAAGGAAAAAAAAACCATGAATTAGGATTATAATGATAAACGGTTTGGATAAATTTGTTTTTCAGAATTTAAGCGAATATGTCAATACTTTTAATTGTAAATATTGATGTAACAATAGCTTAGGAGCATTTACTGCAGATCCATCAGTAATAGTTCGCTAGATCTTTAAACACATGCGTTATAAGTAATATAATGAATCAACCCTCAAGTCCAATTTATGCAGACTAGAGAGTAGGGTGAGTGAAATTTTTTTTTTTTTTTAAATTTCAAAATGCTTGGGGTCGGGAAAGTTGCATATTTATGTGAAACGTACTGTGTGAAATTTTTGTAATCGTACGGCTATAATTAAATTGTGCACACTGAACTCAAAGTTTTTAAAAATTGGCAAAATTACTAAAATTTCGCCATTTTTATTTTGTTAAGTTCTTTTTTGGACACGTACTGTGTGAATTTTTTGTAATTTTGTAATTTAATTTAATAAAAATGGCGAAATTTTAGTAATTTTGCCAATTTTTAAAAACTTTGAGTTCAGTGTGCACAATTTAATTATAGCCGTACGATTACAAAAATTTCACACTACGTTTCACATAAATACGCAACTTTCCCGACCCCAAGCATTTTGAAATTAAAAAAATTTTTTTTCACTCCACCCTACTAGAGTCATCCAGCTTATACAACTTTATACACTTAAGTAATAACTTAGTTATACGTTAATATGAACCAGAGGTTCTAGTTAATATGTATTTTAGTATCAAAACCAATTTTCATACAACAGATTATCTAATAGTTATCAGATCGACAGTGGTCTCTGACTTTTGCACGGTACTGTATATTTTTTAACCGTTAATTTGTAGAAAGCACTCCTTTTCAAAATATTAGATACGAGAAATTAATTAAATACAGAGTATTCACAAGAAGCTAATAGACACCGCGATGTGGTTGTCCTCAAAGACAAAAGCTCATCAAAGCTCATCAATGGAATGCCAGAACGTGTGTCACCTTCACATAATGCTTTAAAGGGGAAAGCAACACCATTCTAAATATATTGATTTATCAGACCATCATGTACGTGTTAAAATACATGTCAACAAAGCAGAGAGTTCAATTATGTTAATTGTGTTAATAACAGGAATTTAGTGACGTGGAAAGTTAGAGAATGGGGACATTTCGCGTGTCAAACGCTTGTTCAGAGGAAAATGTTCAACCATAAAAATAAAAATAAAATTTCCATAAAGCATAATAAAAAAGGATTAATCTTTGAGTAATGAATGGTTTTGTTTATGAAATTTCATTACTGTCACAAAAAGAATGGAATAGAAAAATCAGAATATTTACCAATTAGTAATTTTGGGGGCTTTAATTTTGTTTTCTAGGCGAACGTTTTTCCTGAAACTGCATCTACTATTAATTGAAAAGTAGTAGACTAATGTCCGCCCGTATTTTAAAATTTCATTTTAGTTTAAATATTAAAAATTCAGTCAACAATTTCTCAATACATCTTTCCAGTTGCGCTCATAAGTATTCATACAGAGAAATAGCTCAGTTATATTCATCCTTATCTTTTGTACTATGCATAGAATAGTTATAAAAAGTTTACCCTTCGTTTGGAAAAACTTAACAAATAAAAAAATTTGTTTAATTCCATCATATAATGTGAAACATCAAAGAATTTGAGGGAAATTAAAAAGTTAAAATGCAAAAATTTTCGTTCATTTATTTACAAAATTCTTTAATAATACTTTGTGTGTTCATATTTTGCTTGAATAACTTCAGTGATTCGTTTTGGGTATTTTTCTGCAAAGTGTTGACATCTCTCAGTAGAAATTTTAACCTATTCTTCTAAAGAAAATTGTTGCAATTCATTCAGATTCGAAAGGTTTCTCATGCGCAGACCTTTTTTCAAATCAAACTATAAATTCTCAATTAAATTTAGATTTGGGCTTTGACTGGGCCACTCGAGAAGCTTCAAATTCTTTGGATGAAGCCATTTTATGGGGCTCTTACTTTTATGTTTAACTTTTGGATCATTATTTTGTTGCAGTACCCAGATTGTGACCCATTCGCAATTCCCGAACTGAAGGCAATACATTTTTTTGTAATATTCCCTGATATTTCTTCGAATGCAAGATTTTATTGATGACAACAACCTTTCCTGGAACAGAAGCATTAAAACATCCCCAAAGAAGCACACTACCATCACCATGTTTAACCATAGGAAGGATGTTTTTTTCCTCGAATGTAGTAGTTGACTTTCGCCAAACATACCATTACTCGTTGTTCCTGAATAATTCAGTTTTGGTCTCGTCTGTCCAGAGAACTTTCTTCCAGAATGCAAATCCATCATTTTGATAATCCTTGGCCTACTTTAAATGAGCTTCTTTATGCGCTTTCCGTAGCAGAGGTTTTCTTCGTCCAACTCTTCTATGCAGACCATTGTTTCTCAATGTACGACATACAGTAGAGGGATGGCCATCGATCTTAGACAATCATCTGTAATCACTCGTGGATTCGCAGTAGCCATTGTTTCAATCCGTCTAGCTGTACGTTCTAAAATCTTGTAAGGTCGTCCACACCTTGGTACAGTTTTGATTGTTCCAAAGCTTTTCCATTTCTTTATAACTGCAGCAACCGTCGTAAATGGAATTCGAAGTTCTTCTCCTATCTTCCTATAACTCTTTCCAGAATCGTGTGCATCAATAACAGATCTCTTAAGATCTGTAGACATCTCTTTACCACGACGATCCCACTTCCCACTAATGGCTCGTACAAGTCATCCGTCTTCCATGAAGATTCACAGAGAAAATTCTAGAATTCAGAATTGCCAACAGTCTCTAATCAATAAACAGCCAACTACTGATAAAAATTTTAAATTCTCGAAACCTAAAGGTGGACACAACCCACTAAATATTAAATAATTTCTTAAGTAAATGTACGAAAACTTTTGCACATTTTTTTTTTAATTTTCCTCAAATTGTTTGATATTTTACATTATACGTTGGAATTAAACTAATTATTTTATTTGTTAAATTGTTCCAAAAGAACGGTAAACTTTTCACAACTATCCTATACATGATACCAAAGATAAGGACGAATATAACTAAAATATTTCTCTGTCCAAATACTTATGCATTTATCTTGCTTACTTCCTGATACCTGATGATGCATCGTAATTGCTTCGAAACTTACGAATTTGCATAAAAAAAATTACAAAAAAAAATGGGTTGGGGGGGGCGGGGGGAAAGTCCATTTTCTACTAAAAATTTTCTTCAAGATTGTTCAGGAGTAAAACGATTTATCTTAAAGTATTTAAATTTTTGTAATGAATATTGATAAGATGCTATTGCAGATATATATATATATATGCGCAGCAAGAATAAAATGAGCGTGTAAAAAGATACTGGATCATAACGAAAGACGTATCTGGTATTCGCCGAAGGGTGTCTGAATTCCCGGAAATACGTGGCCATCCTTGAGAATCCTCCTCATCTATTGTTCCGTCAAGGAAAGCTAGATTAAAATTCATGTATTTGCAAAAAGATTTCAACCTGTCACACTTCGCCATATACTACTCGGTGAATGATACAAAAAGGTTTAGAAATTCTTCCTTGGATTTTGAAAACTCCAGATATGAATTCTGTTCAGTAAGATATGAATCCTGTTCAGTAAGATATGAATCCTGTTGAGTGTGTCTTGGAGCATCTTTATCCTCTGTTGCGAGGGGAAAAAAAAAGGCTTTTCCTCCAAGATCACATCCACAAGAAACGCTGATTGGATCATTCAGATCATAACGTCATTCAAATTCATTCCATTGAAGCCACAACGTGACCAAGCCTTTCATGAAGCACGTGGAAAGGTTATAATTATTATGCGTGTTTACCCGTTCATCATTTATCAGCATCTCGGAAATAAGTTCGCCTAGAAAAGTAAAAGTAACTGGGTTTTGTTTTTTAAATTTTATTAGTACCCCCAAAGCTAAAATATCCAAAGAAAAGCATAATATTACCAATTAGTAACTTTTTAATGATTTTAGAAATTTTGGGTTTCTAGTCGAACTTTATTCCGAAACTATACGTTGAAAGCAAAAACTACATATTAATTTCTATAGTGTTCATTTTATGCCTGTTCTTTCATAGTACTAAGCTCACCCATGCGTTAGAAACTATAATAATTATAACAACAATGTAACCGGCAAACATTGGATAGGCCAAACAATTCGGCAATAGCGTTTCTCTAATGTATTATTATATTTTCTTAGTGATTTTTATTTCTGCTGACGAAAAGTATTTACTTAAAAAATAATAGTAGTATAGGAAATAAACAAAAAGAGGTTTTTTGTTTAAAGCAAAATTAAACCACCTTTATTTTTTTGCCTGACCACGCTACAGTAAATTCTTGTAGAAACTGCAATAATTTTTTTATAGGACAATAAACTATATAAAAACCATAAATACAAATTTTTACTTTCGAGTAACGGCCAGTTTATTTTCCTCTATTTTTTGGGGGGCGTTCCATTTTGTCGCTCGGTTGTAGTACTCTGATCAAAGAGAAATTTTTGTTGAAAACAAAAGATGATTGAGTGTGTTGTACAGACACACAATTCCATATGCAAATTTATATTTATGAATTTTGTTTAGAACTTTAATACAAAGGCCCTACACGTTATCTTGGCGCTAAATCACAGACTTACAATATCACTAAACTTCCGTTTTCGCAGTCTAACCTACAGGGTGTTCACAATGTCTTGTCACTCCAGTAAAATAGTAAGTGATTTTAGTTTTTCTTTCACACCCATTTGAAATGCGTGATAGCGGCAACTATATGAGTGAACAACGCATACCGGATAGTACCTGGGTCCATGAGCGACCATGTAATGGCAAAAACCATTGAAAATATTCGTGCAGACTTCCAGGACCGACTCAGTCGTGCAGCTCCTCCAAAACGACTCTGTTGAGATGGGAAAAGAAACTGTTCGCAACAGGAACTGTAAAAGATAAACCAAGTACTGGCAGGCCATCTAAACTGTATCAATGATAAATGGATTTGAAAGAAAAACGAAACTCGGTTAGTATTTTACTGGGGTGACAAGTCATTGTGGACACCCTGTAGAATGGGTCTTAGAATCTTTGCTAGTTTGTAGTTTCATCCTAAGCCTGCAGCAGTTCTCAAACTTTTTCTTCTTCCGTATCCCTTGAACTCTCTCAAGGGATTTTCTGGATTTTCGAGAGAGATAGAGGATTTTTACTTTCTTTACGACCGTGTGACTCGTGCCCGTTTGTTAATCGTATACAAAATTAAAAGGGTTATATTTTCAGGACCCTTTCGCGTACCCCTAAGATTCCCTCGAGTACCCCTGGGGGTACGCCGTACCCCAGTTTGAGAACCACTGTCCTGAGGAATAAAAAGTTAAGCTTCAGTAACAAGTCTCAGTAAGATAATTAAACGAGATAAAAATGTTTTTCCACGCATATGTTTGACTTCTAAATTCTACAAATTTTGTTTGGTGGAGAATGCAAATATACAGAACATTATATAGGACCATTTAAGCTTTACATGGCTCAAGGATTGAAATTAATTTTTGTCCGTACGAGTCTCCGCGGGCCCACAAAACCAGTGTTCATACAATGATCGTACATAGCGCGGTATACATACAAACATGTTCAGTGAACGTCACAAAAAAATGACTGAACCAACTTTTTCCTTTCCTTGTTTTCTCTAAAAAACACTAAAAGGATGCGGACGTGTGATTAACTTTATGCGTCTTTTTTAGGGTCTCTCTAATCTTACTGTTTTAATGAACCAAAGTCTGAAATGCGTATAAATCCGATTTTCGAGCCATTAACTATACACTACACTGCAAATGTTATCGTATGGCAGACCATAATAAAAACACCTATAGTGGTCGGTAAGTTACTTTATACACTCGCAATACACAATTAGGGTATTTTCCGTTTGGGGGCTAGCAGCGAATTTTAATGAAAATCGGTATACTAATGTAGTTTTGGTCACTGATTTCAAAAATAACTTTTTTTTGAGTAATTAAAAACAAACATGTTAGAGCACTTTAAATAATTAATGTGAGTTTTAACTAGCTTAAACTAGTTACAGAGGATTGTGTTAAATTTAGCCAGAGTCATAAACTGCTACTGTTTATGAAAAAGTGCTCTAAGTGTGGGAAAGTGTGTTCCTTTGATAAAAATACCGTTCTTTCGTTGCCAAAAGCGTCGGTCAAACGGTAAAAAGTGCAACTTTACGAAGAATACGTTTTTTGAAGGATCCCGGCAGATCTGTAAAAGTAGCAGAAAAAAATCAAGAATTAATGCCCAGTTAGGTCAATTGAATGCCCGGTTAGGTCAACTGTACGTCCTTGACGATTGGTTGGGTTAAGTCATGATATTTTCGTTTAAAACACATTAATTATTTAAAGTGCTTTAGCATGTTTGTTTTTCATTTCTCCAAAAAAAAAGTGTTATTTTTGAAATCAGTGACCAAAACTACATTAGTATACTGATTTTCATTAAAATTCGCTGCTAGCCCCCAAACGGAAAAGATCCCACAATTAACATTTTTATCTTAGTTCCAGGCATGAGGGAGATTAAGAACAATAATACCATTATTGAAACCATAAGCATAATTTCTTTCATATCAAGCATGTTATATATGACATAAATTCTGGTTTTGTGTGCAGTAGATACGTGTCTCGGCTTGGAACTATTAATAATGTAAATATTATACATTCAAAACATTTTAAAGATGATTTTGAGGTCAAATGAATTTAATTGGGAGTGCATTCGCCATAAATGTATAATTATGATCGAACAAGTTAAGCAGAATGTGTAACATCACACTATAGAAAGTCGCAACTGTTGAACTGTAGTACATAATACTCTATGTCAACTTAAAGTACTTGAGGTTGTCTTTAGATACAAAAAACACCGTATTCATATCTTTAATAATAATAATTAAAGCAATAACCTCGGGTGTGTGTGTGTGTGTGTGTGTATACTAAAAGTCTTATAAACTATTGTCTAGGTCATTTTACTCAATTGCCCCTTACAAAATAATATTTCTGAATACTGGTTACCCAATGACTTTAAAGTGGCGACCTTCCAGATGTACGACAATGTCCAGAGCTACATCCCCCCCCCACTCCCAAAACTCCCATCAGTTGATGATTAAGGGCTAGAAGTGCTTATATCATCGATATAAATTAGCCTTATACACGCTTACAATGTTTCGGTATTTTCATCTGTCCATCACAACGTTTTATATCATCCCCTTATCGTGTTCTTGACCCGTTCACAACCATTTGCAGCTCTCTAATCCTTAACTGTCAGTTCAGAAAGAAGATGTAATTAATTTGTAGAATTTGATCAATTTGAACATTTAATTGCTTATATCACACAGCAGTTCGAGCCTCGGGCTCATTCACACCGGCAAAAAAGGTCATCTTCTAGGTCACTAGTTTTTATTATGTTGATAAATATACTGTGACACAGATTATGTGACTCGGATAAAAATCACAATTGACATCGATACTGAAATCAATCTTCTGCGCAGTCTATTGCGCACCAAAGTATAATAGGATTTACAATCATTATCAGAAAGTATTGATATTGCTTAAGTATTGTACCCGTAAATACAGGCCGAATAATTATAAAGTTAAATGCAAAGTTGAAATAAATTCCTTCATTACAGTGGCTTTAAAATGTAATATGGACATTGAAAGATTAAAGATGTAAATGACTGCGATTAAATACTTTACTTTAACTGCAGTTAAACAATACAAAATAATTTAATATACAATAGCCAATAATGCATTTGATAAAATCACTTGACACTCTTATGACAAATGAATAATTTACTCAACTCTCTCTCTCTCTCATATATATATATATATATATTGAGGATAAGATTCCCAAAGAACACTTCTATCGTAACTATTATATATAGACCCTATGTGTGTGTGTGTGTGTGTGTGTGTGTGTGTGTGTGCGAGCGCGTATGTGTATTTCCTACATTAATATAATATACAATCACTGAAAAAAAGGAAAGATTATTTCAAGAACTTTCGAACATTCTTGCACCTCATCAGTAACACATTCGTGTATATATATATATATATATATATATATATATATATATATATATATAAACGAGAGAAAAATACCCAATACCCAAACAACGTTTAAACATAACCATAATAATTATGCCCTTATCAAGTGGTAAAAAAAAAATATTGTTTTTTTAAAATTGTTGAGAAGGGCATCTAATTTTTTTTCCGTCAAAATGTTGAATTCCAGTTGGTATAAGGTTAAGTAATTTTTAGGATTTCAACATATCTTATAAAAACATATATTAGTACCCGGTTAGGTTACACGAATGATGAATTCGGAGTAAATGCTTCTTCTCCGCATAAGGAACTCCGTGTCAAATAGAGAAAAAGTTCTTCCCCATTTACAATTTTCAGCTCAAAAAATTCCTCTCAGAACGCTAGTGAAAGTCCTATTGGCATGAGAGTGGGAGCGCGCGCGCGCACACACACACACAAATATATATATATAAAAAGTTAAGTTGAAGAAATGTGCAAGCATGTTTGAATAAGTGAAAGTGGCATCGGACAAGCACTAACATTCGCCCTTGAGAACGACACCGCAAAGGAAGCTTTTAATTCCATCAGATTCACCGTGCAAATAATTTAAGCGACACTCGGCTGGATTTCTAAGCGGAAATTTGCTAAATGTTATCAATTAGAGAGAGAGAGAGAGAGAGAGAGCTTAGTTAAATGGGTATATACACAGACTTACTGAAAGGATAAATCCTTCACTAATATGATGTCTTCATATATATATATCCTTAAAAGGTAATATGAATGTATTTGTCAGATTGTATATATATAATGAGAATTTATATGTACAGTATATAGTTTCAGTAATTTAGAAATGTACGTTAAAATGATTACTATTAACGAGTGAAATATTAATAATGTTATTTATGCAACTTATAGTTAAGGATCACTAACTGAAACAAATTAATACGAGCAAAATATAGGGTTAATTAACTAAATGATAACCATTCCGATTCACATGGTTAAACCAACCAAATATTAACTGGTCTAACCACGTTAAGTTTTATTGGTACGAGAAGCTTTGAATACATACATGGTTGGTACACGGAACAATCAATGTGAAAGATTTGGCTGCGTGCAAAAATTAATAATTTGGGTGGTGGCAACCAAACTTATGTGATTTTCTGCGCAAAAGAACTATTACCAATAGTTTGATAGTTCAGGGCAAAATGGTTTAACGACTTTCTAAAATAGATGAAATGAACTTTTAGGGCTGAAACGTTTTTATAGCGTCTCTGCGCTACATTAAGGTCAAGAGATAAGAGATTCAAGCATGCAATAATGAACATTGATTAGGAAATAATAAAGGTCATCATCATCATTTTTAGTGTGTGTGTGTGTGTGTGTGTGTGTGTGTGTGTGATTAATTACAACGTATTATTATCTATCCTAATTCGCTTTTGTTTATTTTGCAGGGGAGCAGCTGTGTGAACTATCGTCTCGTTTGAATGCGACCACGATTTTCGCGAGGTCAGGAATTTGTTCCGAATTCAAAACGACGCGAGGTTAAGGCCACAAATCGGTCTCTGGATCGCGGGTGAGAGTCCGAGGTTAGGTTAAAGGCAGGTCACGTTAGATTAAGGTGGAGCTTGTATTGAAAGCTTTTTAAATACTCTCTTTCTCTCTCTCTCTCATACACACACACACACACATATTAGTCGATCACTGTCACAAAAATCATTTTCCAATTTTCGTCATTGTAATTTCATAAATACATTTGTTACGGTAATTAATATAAAGCTAAAACTTTCGCGTCACAAAACTAGAATTGAACGAGATTTTCTCTCTATAAACTTTATTAAACTAATTAAAATAGTTTACTGTATAAGTCACGTGACAACCCAATTGTTAAACTATGTGTTTTTCGACTAACAACGATCAATTACGTTAATTAAATAAATAATTAAACGCTTAATGGGGTGCAGCATGCAACATTGAATGAAAATGTACGCTATATATATATATATATATATATATATATATATATATATCACCCGAAGAAAAATAAAATTTAATGTTTTATCCCGTTTTGGTAAATAATTAAATAAATACAATAATTATTAAAGTAAAATATAGGTGAGAACCTGCTTAGAATTAGCCAAATTTTCTTACGTCTTCTTCTTCTTCATTAATTTTGTTTTAGTAAAATTTGACCAAAATTGATTTTTGTGTAAATTTTTGTAGCCAATGACAAGCAAGTCTGTTTATTTCGAAAGTTCATGTTTTGCTTTGATTAAAAAAGAAAAAGAAAAAAAGTAAACGTGTTTTTTGAAGTCTGCTGTACATGTTCTATAATATATTCATGAAGAATCTGCTTATATATATATATATGAATAGAAACGACATAATATTAAGGAACGTTTCTGCACACGCGGAAGAGAAATAACGAATAAATGAAAAATGAGGCGAACCGCAGTTAAATGCATATATATATATATATATATATATATATATATATATATAATTATAAACGGCCATATTATTATATTATTATATTATATAAGTCTCCCTTTTAATATATTTTACTAAAATATTTTCATTATCGTATACTTAAATAAATTATCTATACATTAAAGTAAAAGATAATTTTTTATCAAATTTTAAGCCTCTTCAATCTACATCCAAAACAGCTTCTGTGTAAAAGTTGCCAAGTAGTATTTGTTTTTGTTATTCAATTAATAAATCAATTTGTTTCTTTTATTATATTAAATATTTTTCGTATGTTTTGGAATGCAAATGAAAAAATATATATTTTTTTATTTTTAACTTTATATTTTTTATTTATTTTAAATATTTAAAAGATAAAGTCTAGACGTATTTTAATTTATTTTTTGTTTTTTAAAGTTTTTATGGTCGTAGGTAACTTTCAAGTTTACCCACCTGTTACTGAGTTCATTTATGCTAATATGTCATATTTATACGGCTTTGTAGTGCTTGATATCGTTTTTTAATCTATTTTTTAACTATAAACTGAACTTATAATTAACATCTCACGAATCAGTGTTGAAATAAAGGTTAAATTAAGCTTTGCAACTTACTTTAAACGTGGAAAAAGCGCACTTTACTTCACCCGTGCTTCCATCCTACAGTATACTCAACTCATCTCACTTTCCTAATCTGAGCTACTCCACGAATATAGTAGTAAATGTCCCTCCCTAACTAATATTTTCCTCCCTCACACCAGCCCTTCACCCCCTCAGTTAAACCACCGTTCCCCCAGCACTTTTCCCCCCTCCACAGCCCCAGAGCTCAGGTAGACAATTCTCAAAAGTGAATTTATCAACTAGTTGAAACTGAGCAACGTTGAGAGTAGATGGGGAATTGTGGAGTCATTTTCCACTTCCTAGACCTCGTGTAGTTATCTTTAAAGTAATTTCTCTTTTAATGTTACTCAAAATGTGTTATAAGTGAATAGTAGGAATATGAAGTGATCATTTTTGAGGTTGTAAATAAATGAATGTACAAAGCATCTTTTAAATTACGAAGAATCTATGAAATATATACTATGTACTTGCTAAATATATGCAAATGAAATCTGTGACGTTATCTTTATTGTCTAAAGTGTTAAATTACTGAATATTCCAGCTTGTAATTAGGGCTCACTGAATTAAGGTAATTAAGAGGAATTAGCTAATTTTAACTAATTAATCTTTGATAATGAGAAGTTTTATACCGGGTTGCCAAAAGTTTACGAAAGAATTTTGATATATATATATATATATACGTGTAAAATTATCTAAACAAGAAAAAGTTAGTCGAGTTGGTGCTGTAAAAAGTGTATCCTACTCGTTGAGGGGTTATTATTTATGACACAACGTTACGGGACTATAGGACCCCTTATCATGTTTATCATGGGGTATAAACCGGACAGGTATATTGTGTTCAATGAGGGATAAGATTTATGAATTTTAGTTTCCAGGAGAGGTATATATATATATATATATATATAGTTTGGTATATTAGAAAGGTGGAATCAAAATTTGTCGAGATTAAAAACGTTATTTTTTTATAATATTCGATATTTTTTCAAGTCTGGCTTTTGAATAATTGCATTTTTTGCGTAATAGATAAACTCGTGATAGATAAAAATATTCTGGTACAAGATATAGCCTAGATAAAAAGGTTTCTGTATTATACTTATGAATCATATAAATTAAGATAGGCTTCCTACGCGCATGCGCGCTACCTATGTACTGTGTACGATACAATCAATTCAATTGCCTATCTTTTACACACAAGATGTACTTAAGTTACAATTTTCAAACGTGTCCTATAAACATGCTAGTTTTATTAAAATTAATAAAAGTACTTTTGTTTTATTGGGGTCTGGGGGGGGAGGGAAAGAGGCGGTTAGATTGAAATTAGGAAATAATAAATTAAAATAGTTAATTGTAGAAATTATAGCTTTTTCATACCTCGTAAATAACCCCTAGTGGTTTTTTTCTTCGTACGCCCGTACTCACACGCGGAACAAAGGAAATTTTTGGTAACAATAATATTAATAAATTTTAAGAATAATTGCTACTAGATATTAATACTTAACTTCAGCATTCAAAATTGCAATTATTTTTTATTGTTAATAAATTTAATATGAATTTTTCTAATAGTGAGCTGCTGGAAAAGTTTGAATTTATAATGAAAATATTCAATCATCATTTTCGTCGGTCGGTACACACAAATTGATTTATTTCAGATTCACATAACAATAAATAATAAAAGTGACTAGCCTAACCCGTTTTATTTATATACAGTATATATATATATATATATATATAGAGCCACGGTACGTAGATCTTCTGGAATATGAATCTGGCATTGCATAATAGACTATAAGAAACGGTATCCTATTATGAATTCTCGTAATAAATCGTTTCTGTAATTTAGTGTTTGATACTGTGTGTGTGTGTGTGTGTGTTCGTAGGTCGGTTTTTGGGTGTTTTTCTTTATTTGGGTTCCTGCGTACGTTTGTTTTGCATGCACTGCTCGTGGCATCTCTGAGTGTGGATATTGTAGATTTGTGGATTTAATAGTGTGAATGAGTTACGGAAGGTGATGGAGTGGATGAGTGTATAGCTGCGAAGTTTGTGCGGAGTAGTCTGTTCGTAGTTGTAGTATTAATAATAGTAGTGAACCTCGCGTTCTGGATTCGAATGTAGAAGTGAAAGGAGTCGTATATTTAAATAAATAAATGACTTCTCTCTAATACTTTTGACATTAATTTGATTACCAGAAAAAATACTTCGCGTCTCTGACGTTATTGAAGTAAAAAAAAACAAGATGAATATGGATAAAAACATAAAAAAGAACCCTTTACGTCTTTTGACTTCTCTTGACTCTTGAGGGATTATTATTGTCGTTGTCAAGTGGTCCTTTTATAAAATTCTTTAGAATATAAACCATTTTTATCTTTAAAACATCTTCAACAACAGTCTTTCTCAGAACAGATTTATGCCTAGCCGGATCCTTCTATACAAATGACCAATAGAATGTACATGATAAATACACACAAATTACTTACTGAAAAAAAAAATGTGTGTGTGTGTGAGAGACTTACACAAAAGTATGGAAAATGTGCGAAAGGGTTCCTAGGCTTATAAACAAGGTCATTTTACAGAAATGTACGAATAAAGGGTCACTTGTCAAAGAAGTCAGGTCAAAGGAATTAGGCCTAATTGACCCACACACCTGCTTGGTTGGGCTTTGATTCCTAGAATTTTTCTGTCCCCTGTGTTCTAATTCTTAAATATTCACGTTTTCTGTCGTTTGAATATATTAAAAAGGAGAAACTATTTTATTTTTTATAGATTATGACTATTTTAATTTTGAATAGAATAGTCTTTAAAGATCACTATCTCATTATACATGGAAAATGCTATATAAAAACTATGCTCGTACAGAACTTAAAAATACTATAATTAACTTGTGTTACACCCGAGTAGATATTCATTAAAATATTTTAAATTCAAAGTAAAAACCTAAAAAATTTCTTGGTTTAAAAAAATAATAAATAAATTTTTTTTTGATTAGTAACATAAAATTATAAATATTAATTATAGCTTGGGGGCTGTTGCATTGGCTTATAAATAAACAACTTTGAACGATTACTCGTGTATATATATGGTCACAAATTCAGATGAGGTTTGTTGGAGTTTAATGGTAACAATCGTGGGAACTGAATTGTGGTACGGTTGTGAAGTTGTTTTTGTCAGAGAGAAAAAGAACCCAAAAAAAATGTCTGAAGTGAGAGTAAATTCTAATACTTTTTTTAATAATGGCAAGTTTTTTTTTTTTTTTTTTTTTTTTTACTTTGTTTACAAGATCCCTCAGACTGGACAATGATTTTTTTTTTAATGCCAGAGGTTTTTTTTGTTTTTGTTTTTGTTTTTTGTTTTTCCTCTCCATCTACGCACTGATGATAATTTTTCGTCATTAAGGCGGCTACACACAAAAAAAAAAAAAAAAAGCATGAAATGTTTTTTTTTTTCCCCCTTTGAAATAGACACATAGACACAATGGAATGTCTGAAGTGAAATTATGTACTTAAGAACGTTGTTTAGAGCCTTTTCACAATGCTTTTTCGATCGCTTTCGGTGTAAATAAGAGAGATTGTTTCAATTAATCAGAAATTTTCTCTTTGTATCAGAACAGAACAATCGACTAATCAATTAGCGGGTAATCTACTGCCCACCTGAATTTAACCAGGTGTTTGTTCCCCCTGGGAATGCGCCTTAGGGACTTTGGCATCCTGTGATTGCCGAAGTCTATAATAAATATATATATATATATATATATATATAATATATAATATATATATATATGGTATTAAAACAAAAGTGTTCTTTTTCTAACTTCTGTTTTGACAGTTTTTTTCTATTTTGCAGACTGAAAATTCATGGATTTCGCATCGCAAGAATGACAGCAACAGTCATGGCTTGAAGTCGCAAGAAGCTTTTTATTTCTTTTAAAAAGCTGTTTCAAAAGACAGAGAGAACAATGAGAGGTTTTCCTCTGGAATCGTGAATGAGTTTATTTTAAATATAAAGTAAAATATGAAAGTAATTTTTCATAATATAAAGAATAATTTTATCTTTTTTGGCGTCATTATTTTTTAAATTTTGAAAGACCCTGTTTGATGCTAAATTTAAAGTGACTCACGGTACACAACTATTTATTTTTAGCTCCTCTCCGAAATCCAAAATATTGATTATTTGTTTGAAAAGAAAGAACGCGAGGCAGAGGAAGGGATTATAGAGCATTACTTCCTCCAATGGGCCTTCCGGCAGTGCAGTTTCCTCGTCAGAACACCTGACGATGACGACGATCATCCGTAAATCGAGGGAGAACACTCCTCCTCACTGGTGATGTCTGCCGGAAGAGTAGTTCCGCAACAACCCCCTTTCTCCCTCCTACATGGAGTGGATTCCCCAACGGCCCCCTTCCTAGGGGCGCCGCACCACCCTAACATGCCTCTAACGCCCCCAGATTCTCCATCCTCCGACGATGAAGAAAAAAATGCGTCCGCGGCAAGAAGTCCCTGCGTCAGGAAGAACAGTGACTCATCCTCGGGATCCGACGTAGACGCGGAAGGAGACGACGAAGGAAGCTACGCCCACAAGGGGCGTGCGGGCGGAGCTAACGATGTAAGAGGCGTATTGATCGAGTGTGCGAAGAATTCCCGCGCATGGAAGGGGGCTTCCCCCTCAGGAGCACCGTCGGGACACGAAAGAGAGCGAGAGAGCGGCAGTCGTTCTGTGGGCGGCAGGAGGCAAGAGTGCCACCATGTGTCCGGTGACGGCGACAGCGGAGGAAAGGATCCTCGCAGTGCCACAGTGTGTGTGATGCAACAGAAGGGAGGGGCGCAGACCCCCATGACCACTCTCAGTGACCCTTCGCAATCTTCAACCTCCATGGGGTGCCCTCCTCTGAGGTCAGTGCTTAAAAGGTCGGGGCAAAGGAGCAGGGGTCACCACGTGACCATAAATGAATCCAAGAACGAAGTGGTGGAGGCGGACTATGTTATTCTCGTCAGGGATGAGGACGAACCGCAGCTGGTGTCCATCAGGACCTTTGACCTCGGCCTCAATTCGGCCGCCGTCGATCAGGTAACCTTGTCGCCTCCGGAAGGCTACAAGGATGTCTTCGGCCACGCCGTCCACGAGACAATTGATGATTCAGGTACGCCCTCTTTACGCTTCTTTTCCGCGAACAATTTTTCCCCATTTGGAGTTAACGACGCTAAAAGGAAGTGTTTACTCGAGTTCGCCATTCACTTTCTTAATTGCAGTTAATTCCAATTTAAAAAAAAAAAAAAAAAAAAAAAAAAAAAATCATCATCATCAAACATCTCCCTCTATTTTCCTCTTAAATTCAAACACTCAGTTATGATTGAAAACGAATGGCAATTTATTCGTACAGCTGATGTATTACGGCAACTTAGAAAAGTATGCATTTCATTATATTTTTAGGATTTAATTATTTAAATAGAGAGAGAACCATTTCACTCATATATAAAATAAAGTGGCATACCGTACATAATTAATATGAAAGTAAATGCAGTAATGGCTATAGTATATTGTGCCATGTACTGATAATAATACGCTAATTATATACAGTATATATATATATATATATATATATATATATATATATATATGCGTAAACAATTTAAAGAAAAAAGCTACTTAAATTTGTGATTGTACACCTGTTTTCGTTTACCTGCAATTAATGAGGTGTTTCAAAGGGTAACAGAGGAAAAAGTGCATCTCTCCTCTCTCTCCGTTTGGTCTGTGTCGGATAAGAAACAGACTTTTCCTTCGGAGCAGACTGTATTCACAGCCAACTTCCTCATCGTCCAATATTTGGGTTCGATTTTAAACTTTATTTCGGAGTAGACATAATACAACAAGGAATGCAGTGAGTGTGTGTGTGTGTGTGTGTGTAAAACTTGAAAATTACATGTAATGAACGTATCTCTACGTGTACTGTGTATGTGTGTTTATATGTGGATTAATGTTTATATATGGATTAATGTTAAATTTTATAAAAGTTTTAAAAAAAATGCAATATTTCGTAAAATGAATACACATTTATTAAAAATACCTACCGTGTATTTTATTTACTTTGTATTTTATTATGAATACAAACTAGTTTATCAAACTGGAATACACACACACACACACACACACACATTTCCGAAAGCTGTCAAAAATTAATATTTATGTGCTCTCTTTTAAAAAATTAAATTTAAAAAAAATTTTTAAACGAATTTAAGACCAAAAAAAAAAAGTTTTGGGGCTTTACTACAAAAGAAAAATTGATATTTCCTAAATAATCTTCCTTTTGTATTTTGGGTTTCAGAATCTATGTAGCGAATATTTCTTTTAAAAGACTTCCTGAAAGGAATTAAAATAATTTTTAAAAATGAAGTTAAATATAAGGTGAAAGAATGTTAAAATTAATTTTTCGATTATACAAGATCAAGAAACGGTGCTAATTTTATATATATATATATATATATATATATATATATATATATATATATATATATATATATAATATTATAAAATGTTATAGTGATACCTTTAGCCCATTTTCTCTTTTTTTTTAAATGAGTTATACTTTCTTAATGTTCTTAAATTGAATCTTTATATTAATTAAGGAATGAATATCTTTTAAATGAAAATAGCTTTTTTTTTATAATTTTTTTTTATATTCCTTTAGAGTAAATGATCTTAATTACACCGACTTTTATTGTAGAACACATTAACTCTCAAAGTATGAAACTGTCAGAGGATTTTTTTTTTTATTTTTCTTTTGAGAGGTATTTTTGCTTGTTTATGAACACCCCTTTCATTATTAAATTAACATCTGAGTTAACATTTTTCAAGGCCATATACGATATTAACATGCGTGGACCGAGTATATTAACTGGTTTTTCATGCCATGCCCAATAAATAAAGGAACGATAGGTTAAAATTATTTTTTAGCCTTCATGTTAATTTTGTTAAGACGAGATTTACGGGCCTTGTAAACGAAATTTAACATACGAATGTATGCGTCCGTACATAATTTACTGATGTTATAAATATTAAGTACCGTATTATGACTAAATACGATTGGATACTATAGACATGTTTTTGTACTTGTGAGCTTGTGGGTTTCAACTAATATATATAAGCATAAAGGCTTTTGCAGTCACAAATTTCAAGCTAATATACATACATACATACAGTCTACGCCCCATTTTGTAGTTAATTGAATTAAAAATTTGGATGAGATTTAGAGCAGAATTTTCATTAAAATTAAAAGAGAGTTCGTGTTTCATTTAATTTTCATTAAAGTCATTAAAATTTGCCTTATTTTTGTTTTCTTGAAACGACAAAGTATCTTAAAGGTGTCAGTTTCATTTCAAATAAATTTAGTTAAGTTACCCTGATTTTATAAAAATTGTCTCCCTATACGAGTAAAATACGTAAGTAATTTCAGATAAACTATAAGCATGTGCGTGCCTCAAGTATGAGAACACGCACACATACGGTCTACGGTCCCATGTTGTACTTAATTTAATTAAAAATTCGGATGAGATCAAGGCAATTTTTCAATAAGGTTAAAAAGAAAATTCGTGTTTCATTTATTTTTAATTTTAATATCATTAAAATTATTTTTTATTTTAGTCTCCGTTTAAATAAAGAAAAAAACAATAAATGATCTTGTATAAATGTGTTTCGTTTGAAATAAATTTAGTAAAGTTACCCTAATTTTATAAAATTGCGAATCAACATAAATATATTGTAACTTAAATATAAAAGAAAAAACAAGCTTAAAAATTCGAAAAAATACGATATTTTATTTAAAATTAGTTATTTAGAAAAAACTGAAAATTAGTAAAGGAAATTTTCACTTACCTTTCGTCGTTAACCAATCAAAAATTGTTTCTCGTTCAATGTTAGGAGAGTAGACATTTATAACCAATTGCTAATCGTTGAAATTAAAAAGCGTCTGGCTTCGCTATTCAATAAAAGACGAACGGGGAATGGTCAAGGGTATAGTTTTTATCGTTAAAATTGCTCCGTCGCTGCAGATGACGTGTTTTTTCTCGATTCAAAGAGAAATGTTAATGATAATTTTACAGTCTTCGTCTAGACGAAAATATTGAATCGGAAGTCGACTTTCAACGGCTCTGATCAATTAAACTGGTGGTGGTGCTGCACTTAATTTTTCATTTAATGAAAATCAAGGGGCTCATAAATGTAATTATACAGGGTGTTCGGAAAGTCACTGTGCACTTTCCGATTATGTAAGTGCACAGTGACTTTCCGAACACCCTGTACTTAACATATTTGAATTATATGTTAATGCTCTATAAAAATTCTCTCTCTCTCTTTGTATATGTGGTTACAGTGTTATTTTTCCTTAATAGTCTATATACAGTATTTTAGATGCCATATTTCTATACTGTAACCTTAACAATAAACCTATTATCTGCTTTTTTTATAATGAAAACGCACAAGGCCAACTTATATAAAGATGCATACTCGGTTCTTTTTATAAAAGAATTCTGTAAAAATTGAATGACATCAAAGATTTCTTTGTATAAAACCCTTAAAGTAGCTTACCTACAACGAATTATAAAGGAAAAAAAAAGGGGTAGCCCTAAACGTTTAAATCTTACACACACACACACACACACATACATACATACATACATAATGTGACATCCTCTTTGTTACTTGAAATCATTATACAAAGTTTCTCATTCACTTCCTATGTAAGGTCGCTAGTTCAATTGATGTCACGTACTGCACAGATTTCTGGTGCATGACCTCTTCAGGAGGTGTGAGATGCATCCCGACATTTGCGGTTTGAATTCTGTAATGATATCGGAGACTTTTTTTTCTTGCGAGACTTTTCTTCCTCTCAAAAAGGCTTTTTCAATTATATATAAATTGTATTATTCGTTATTAATTGAATTTTGTGGCTGAAGGCAATTTCTGTTGGTTAAAAATACTCCCTATTTTATTACTTTGGGTTAGTTATGCATTGAAAAAGGAAGGTTCCAGCTGCTTTTCAGCTCTAAAGAAAACGGGATACCGTCCATCATTTCATAATTAAAAAATATGAAAGTAAAATAGAAATATATAAGTTTGTATTCTAACAATAAAATGCTTTATTGAACAATTATAATGGTGCTGGATTGAAGTTATTTAAAAAAAAAAGAAAAAAAAAAACCTATTTTCCGCATTCCAGTTTTTATTAATTTTTAGTGACTCCTGTACAATAGTAGTGAATTCTCAAACTTTTCCTTTGTCTTGATGTTATAAATATAATTGACCTTTCTTTCTCCCCCCCCCTCCACCCCCCCCCCCCCCCCCCCCCCTGCCAGTTTTCACCCAACCTTTATTATCTGCTCTCTTTTCCTAATCCCCAATGACTACCCTGACCCCAGCTCCCCCCTCAAATTAAAACTTTGCGCTTCTGAGAACTTTGATAAAAAAAAATATTAAAAAAAATATTAAAAAAAAATATAATATATATATATTCTAGGACGTCTTTATAGGAGTATTAAATATCTTTTATGAGCTCCCTGACTTACAGGATAAAAAAGCCTAAATATATTCTTAAAAATTCTTACAAGCGATGATAGTTATTGCGAATCTCTCTCTCTCTCTCTCTTCTCTTCTCTCTCTCTCTCTCTCTATATATATATATATATATATATATATATATATATATATGAAAGTTAAGTTTTCAACAAAATATCTTTCGGGCGCACACGAAGACACGTCTGAATGCGACCAAAAAAGAATTTGGTAAATTCGGCATGTTGTAGAAATTTCATAAAACTGTCGCATCAGTTCAATGTTATTTATAAGGTTCACATTCTTTTTGCCATTTTTATATTGTAGAATTGTATGCAGCTGAATGTGTATTGTTGAGCATTTTTGTGTATAAACGTACAACTTAAAATTTGTCTTCTCTTTATTTTTTCGTTGAATAAACCTATTTGTAAGAGTATTGCGAAAATTGCTTTGAGCTTTTGCTCGTGTGTGGGTGGGTGGGTATCCATTCGTATACATCATAACTACGTTGTAACGAGGCACTAGCAACGTACAGAAATGTGGTTTTGGACATTTCTATGTAAATCACTCCTAAAACTAAATACACCCCCTATGTCCTATAGTAAATGAAATAAATAGGCCAATTTCAGTTATTTAGTTTGTTAAAATTATTGTAACAACAAAAATTGTAAAAAATTATTTTATACGTAATTATTCTATTCAATTCGGTAGTGTTTAGCGACCAATTTTGCCGACTAATTCGTAGCAGTTCCCGATACTTCCTTGGAGATGGAATTAAAGTCCCTTTTCGAGCGTTCCTTGCATCAATTGAATTTATTTCTGCGATGGTCAGCTTTCTCTGGAAAGAATTATTATAGGTATCAGAAAAGCTTATATATAAAGTCTCGTATCATCATCCTTCTACCAATGGATTAGCCTCAGATTAGGCGAAGAACAAATTGCGAAAATTGTTTATTTTTTATCAGTTCAACCAAAGATGCTTCAACTTTCTTTACAGTGAACTTATGGTGAAAATTTCAATGAAATAGCTCCAACCCATACATGATCCACCCGGATCACAGTAAGTGTCGGACTTGTTCCTCGTTGTTTTATAGGCCCAAATGAACGTGGCGCTGCATGTTGTCGAAGGTGAGCCGCAATATATCGACAGGAATCACCCGAATGCTGTTGTTGTGTTGCACCTCTTCTGTGATGTGAAGAACACTGTCAAGGTCTCTAGCCCTGTATGCGCGGACCAGTCAAACGCAGGCATCAATTTTGAGTAATAAAATTTATTTTTTAACAAAATTAACGCAACATAATCAGTAGCGACACAAAATAATCATTAATACTTCTACATTTTCCTACTTTTTTCTTCTTTTTTCTACATTCCGTAACTTAGTTTTTTCCTTAAATTTTTTTCACTGAAGATAATAGCCAGATTTGACAGCCTATCCCGAGACATTGTAGAACGTAAATAATTTTTTTATGAGCTCAGTTTTGAGAATGTCAGTGGCAGTTCACGTCCGGTTTAATTGAGCAGCGGGAAGTAAAAGTCGCTTTGTAACGAAACGGGCTGAACAGAAACGGTAATCAAAGACTAAACTAGAATGAAGAAAAATATAAAAAGTAACATTCAAAATAATATTCGAAACTATTTCACTACGACTTGAGGGTGCAATTCCCGTGATATAAAAAAAGATTTTGCTGACCAATGTTAGAAAGGGGGGTGGGGGCAGCCGCGGACTTCGCGGACTGCTAACGAAGGCACTGAACACTGTCCCAGTCGAAAGAACGCCGCTTCGTCGTCATATTGGATCGATTCATGAATAATTTGAACGACACTGAACTTACACAGATGTTTCCAATCAGACGGTGCAAGGTGCTGCGCATCACGAAGGAACATGGCCCATATTCATGTATTTCGATACATGTACTATCAGAAGATTCGTGGCCCCCAAGATATCCTGGTTTCTCATCATTAGGCCAAAGAAAATGTTTACTCCAACAATTTTTACATCAAAGAAGTAGTACAGCACAACACCCAACATTAGGATGATTCCCGTCGATATATTGCAGCTCACCTTCGACAACACTCAGCCCCATGTTCATTTGGACCTATAAAACAATAAGGAACAATTCCGGCGCTTACTGTGATCCAAGTGGATCATGCATGGTTGGAGCCCTTTAATGGACAATTTCACCATTGTAGAGAAAGTTAGAGCGTGTCTGATGGATTGAACTGATAAAAAATAAACGCTTTTCGCAATTTGTTCTTCGGCTAATCCATGATACGAGACTTCATTAAGCTTTTCTGATACCTATATTCTTTCCAGAGAAAGCTGATCGTCGGAGAAATAAATTTAGCCGCGTGCAAGGAGCCCAGAGCTGGGAATATTGTGTATGATTTTAGGTAATACGTTCGAAAGGGGACTTTAGTTCCATCTCCAAGGAAATATCACGTCCTATGTACTACGAATTTCTGTATTCAATAAAATTAGTCGGTTAACATAATAGAGGATGTATTTATTTTTAGCACTGATTTATGCAGAAAGGGTCAAAACTACATTTCTGTACTTTGCCAGTGCCTCGTTACAGCGTAGTGGTTATGTATACTCATACATATAACACGCGCGCGCGCGCGTGCGCTTATCTGCCTTACAAAACGGTGCCATTTTCAGTTGTGGATGGCGACATTTGATCTAATCTAAATTACTTAACTTAACCTAGCGTAACCTAACCTAACCTTCATTACATGCCGCTTCTCATATTTAAGGATTTTCATTAATAAATAAATCTAAAACTACATTTCTGTCGCGATGGGCTCGTGTGTATCTTAAACTGTCGCGATTCCGTAATATAGCCAAAGACACACACACACGTGTGTGTGTGAATAAATGAAGAAATACATTGATATAAAGCCCGACGATTAATTTTCGTAATAATAAAAAGTAAATTGTCTATTTATTCGATATATATATATATATATATATATATATATTCGGCTAATTAAATTCTTTAACATAAATCAGAGTTCAGTTTGGGAAAAGTTTATTAATTATTAAATCATGAATAAAAAAAATATTAAAAATAAGAGAAAAAAAAATTGTTAAAAGAGGGAAGGTAGGGCCCAGAGTGGAGGGAGAGGGGGATAATCATAATTTACAACGAAAGTGATAAAAAAAAAAATAGCAAAGGATTTAATGTTTTGAGTGAAAAATTTCTGCAAAGTTGTCTGTCAGTTGTATGAACATTTTGTATAATACACACACACACACACACACACACAGACAGAGGGTTAACAAACGTAAATAGACACCTGCGGTTTTTCTATAGCTTTTGATTTGATAATAATAGTGAATAAATAATAACCGATTTAGCGAATGAGTATATTTAGAATGATGTCGGTTTCCTCTTTTCCATTATATAAAAGGTGACATACGTTCTATCATTCCATTGATGAGCTCTGCCATTTGTCCTTCAGAACAATCATCGTACTTTTTTTTTTTTTTGTCAACCCTCTCTCTCTCTCTATATATATATATATATAATTTGTTTGTTGTTGTTGTTGTTGTACTTTGATTCCCAGAGAATATTTAGATTAAACCTTGGCATTTGAGTCCGGTCTTTTAAAAGTACCGTTTTTGCGCGTTTGATTCATTGAATTGCGCGCAATGCCAATTCCATGAGAAATATTTTGCTTTATTTACATTTGTTTTAGTTAACAATACGATTCATTTACATTTTACAGTTATTTTAATTGTTTGTAAAATGTTTATTAGTGCGTATGATTGTATTCATATACAAGTACGCATAATATAACGACGGATATATATATATATATATATATATATATATATATATATATATATTCAAAATTGCACCATTTTAGAGACTATTTTGTTATCAATTCTATCTTTTAAGAGAGATTATTTTATTTTATAATTAAAGTTATCAAGCACGATTTATCTCTATTTATTT
Source organism: Bathynomus jamesi (assembly GCA_023014485.1). Taxonomy (NCBI): domain Eukaryota; kingdom Metazoa; phylum Arthropoda; class Malacostraca; order Isopoda; family Cirolanidae; genus Bathynomus; species Bathynomus jamesi. The sequence goes on from JAJOZX010000183.1 coordinate 361,258, forward strand.
TTGTAACGAAACCAGATTAAAGCTTCGAACATTATAATCCCCTTTTGAAACACGTTCCGATCGTGTAAAATACAAAACTTAACTGAAACGCATTCTGAACACGTAAAGCAACTTTAAGCAATAGTATGAAAGACGCATCAGATGTGTTTACAATATTTCAAACAACCTTTAAACATTCAAAAAAGTATGTAAACAAAATTGAAATTAAACATCGTCTGATGAAATTTAAAAGAATTAAACATTTGTTTAAAGTTTATGCGAAAAAAGAGAGCCTTGTTTTTGGCAGTTAAAACAAAGTTAAAAAAAAAAATGTTTTAATAAACAAAAAAAAATGTGGAAAATTTTTGTTGTTTGTGTTAACAAAGAAGGAAGTGTTAAATAATACGCGTTGTTTTAAACAAACTAAGTAATAACAAACCACTTAAATAATTTGTTTTAAACAACCTACTGTTAAAAGCCAGAATTATTTTAAACAAACCATAGATTGGAGAAATTTTGTTCGTCACTGACAGTAAAACAAGATTAGTTTAAACAAAATAGTTTTTAAACGAGGGACTGTTTTCTTTTACGAGACAAAATCAAAAAATTGTTTTGGAAGAATTTCATGGATAAATCATGTAATGTTTAAGGCAGACAAATCTATATTAAAGAACGCTTTAAAATTAAGAAATATTTGTGCGAAAAATAACACAGAAGAAGAAGAGAAATACCTAAAACAAACAGCCATGATCTGTGCAAAGTTATACAAGGAATCATTTGTTTGAAACGAACAATCATATAACAAAGTTATACAAGAAGGAAATTGTTTGGAACAATCATCTGTACAAGAAGGGGTTTGTTTAAAAGAACTGCGGCGCAAGAAGGGTTTGTTTAAAAGAACTGCGGCGCAAGAAGGGGTTTGTTTAAAAGAACTGCGGCGCAAGAAGGGGTTTGTTTAAAAGAACTGCGGCGCAAGAAGGGGTTTGTTTAAAGAACTGCGGCGCAAGAAGGGGTTTGTTTAAAAGAACTGCGGCGCAAGAAGGGGTTTGTTTAAAAGAACTGCGGCGCAAGAAGGGGTTTGTTTAAAAGAACTGCGGCGCAAGAAGGGGTTTGTTTAAAAGAACTGCGGCGCAAGAAGGGGTTTGTTTAAAAGAACTGCGGCGCAAGAAGGGGTTTGTTTAAAACAAGCAGCCATAATATAAGCATAAATCTATATCAGAAGGGGTCTGTTTAAAACAGTTACAGAAAAAGAGAATTGCTTAAAACGAAAAGCTGTAAAAGAATTTGTTTAAAGCAGACGGCAGTAATATAAAAGAAGAGCCATACGAGAAGGGGGCGGGAGTTGTTCAAAACAAATCCTATGTAATACAAAGAAACGCTTTACATATACGAGAAAAGATTGTATAAAACAGTGATAATAACCGACAAAGGGCCAAACAAGGGAATTGTTCAAAAGGAATAGCAGTAATGTCAGTAATGTAGAAGAATTGTTTGCCGCAAACAAATGAAATGAATGAAGCAGCGAGAGGAGAGAATTCATGCGGAAACTTTTTTCGCAATTTTGAAAGTTAAAACGATGCTTTAAAATCTCGGATTTGAGTAATTAAATTCCATGTTGAGAAATGTCGGCAGGTTTTGCATGCCAAATAGACGTATTTCGAAGGTTTATTTCATGTAATTTTATTATTTACCTGATGGTAGTTGTAGTGTGGTGTGTGTTTGTGAGTAGACATTCGGTAATAATAAAACTATATATATATATTTTGTATCTTTAGCGTATCTTATATTAAACTTGTGTTAATTTGTAGTCTTGCCGATAGATTCGATAAGAAAATATATATCTGCAGGTACTGACGTTGCTGGGTAGGAGCGCGCCATAAATTGGGTATCTATTTATTTGGTATTTTTTATTATTTTTTTTGCTTAAGGTTTACTTGAAAATGAAACGCGTTAAATTGTTACCTTTTTGCTCCTGAGGTTTCCAGCATAAGGAAACCGTCTCACTTTGAATACCTACCTGAATTATCTGACCTTGGAATCGGGTATATACAGTAGAAGTTGAGTTAATGGTGTATATATATATAAGAGAGAGAGAGAGAGAGAGAGAGAGAGAGAGAGAGAGAGAGAGAGAGAGAGATGAGAGAGAGAGAGAGAGAGAGAGAGAGAGAGAGAGTGAGTGAGTTACAAGGAGTTACAAGGAAAAGAAGTACCTCAAAAGGCCTTGCGGCCCATACCGAGGGGTACCAATGGCAACGGGTGCCAGGGAAAATTTTGTAAAAGTTTATTTTTCTTTCAACTATCAGCAGTAGTAGAAAACTGGATAGAAAAGTAGAAGGCTCTCTCCCCACCCTCCGCTCCTCCCTGCCAGAGAGAGAGAGAGAGAGAGAGACGTGTCGTCATGTGCGTTTTGAATGGAGGAGACTTATCATTATTCTCTTCAAACATCAGGTCCGTTGCATTGTAAAACTTTCGCTGAAGTGGTTCCAGGCACTTGTGCATTAATCCCCCCCTCCCCCCCACCATCCTGATTCATATGTCTCCTGTTTTGTGGGGTTTTACCAGAGTTTGCTCGTAATTTTTGTTTGATTGTGGCGATTTAGATGTCCTTCGCATTTCTATCGCAGAAAATCGCCGTTTGTTTTAAAGTTTTTACTCTCTCTCTCATTTGAGAGAGAGAGAGAGAGAGAGAGAGAGAGAGAATTGTATTTATTTACGCCGTTTCCGCCCACCAGTTGCTTCATCATACATCGAGTGAAAGACTCGTCATTACTCACTTTTTTTTTTTTTCATATGCTTGATTCGCTTTACTTTGAGACCCAAAAAAAAAAAATTTAAATTTCACGATTTTCCCAATTGGCGTTTAAACAATATTTTTAAAAGTCGTAATTTTCAATTATTTATTTACAATTCTCTCTTTTTTACTCGTAATAAATAATATAAAAGTGTTTAACAGTTGTTGTTGTTGTTAATCAAAAGGCGAATTCCACGCACTGTGAACCTCGCGCCAGTTCCATTTATTACCCAAATTTGCTCCCCATAAATTCTCGTTTGCATCGAAGGCTTTTATCCCACTTATTTCGATAAGGGCCACCAGGATTAACCCACACTCAGAAAGGAGGAGCGGCGGTAGCTTCGAGGACGAGCTTTTGCGTAACGGCGGCGAAAGATAAAAGCGTAATAAAAGCTTGTATAATGAACTCGGTGTGAAAAGGCTCAAGAACCATCGTCTTCTCCGGTAGCGGAGGAGGAAGAGGAGATTGGTGGTACTGGTGGTGGTGGTGGTACAAGACTTATGAGCCGCATAATTTTTCAAACTTTCTTCAAAGAGATTTAGACAGATGAGGAACTATGTAAAACAAATGAGCTTAAGTCCTAAATATCAGAATGGGGTTAGTACGATAGTTATTTATATAGCGTTTAAATGTGATGGAAGCGCCTGAATGTGCGGAAGAATAAGGAGAAACGTGGCAGGAGATTAGGAGGGGATGTGGCTCTCTGCATACAAATGATTGATAGCGCCAAGAAGGCCACATTGAATGCATAGCTGAGGAGGCTGGCAGAGGGAGAGCGTACTCGATCGATGCTCAGAGAGAGAGAGAGAGAGAGAGAGAATACTGAGGACGGAGAGCGGAAGTGAGAGCCATATAGGTAAAAAAAGGTAAGAGGGGAAAGGGGGCTCGGGAGAGACCTAGGTGGAAGTGAAGAAAGGAGAGTGAGTCATACGGGCCTCTCACTTCTGCTCTCACAAAGGATGATAAACGAGAGAGTGGAAGAAAATGCTAAAGAGAATGAGAGGTCGAGGGAGGAGGAAACTGGATTATAGGGGTGAGAGGAAGCATCCGGGAGGGAGTGGGGGACCTGAGAGCAATGGAAAAGCAAAACAGGTAATATACTATGATTTAATCTCTCTCTCTCTCTCTCTCTCTCTCTCTCTCTCTCTCTCTCTCTCTCTCTCAAAATTGTATATGTACCCAAGAACATAATAAGCCAAATAAAGAAAAAGTTATTTGAAGTAATTAAGTCAAAATAAATAAATAAATAAAACGTAAATATACTTTCGTTTCATGTTTAAACATGATTAATCTACGTAACATCATTACACATTTGATCCTCAACATTTTCACCAAAGCTATTTCAGGATTATTTTCAAAGAAACTTAAAAAAAAAAAAAAAAATTGCAGATTTTTTTTTTTTTTTTTTTTTTTTTTTAATGAAACATTTCCGAAGTCAAAATAAATCTGAGAGGAGTGGATTTGCCAAGTGAAAATTAATTTTAATAAATCCCCGAGTATTAGGATTTTTAATTATTTGAAATTTTAGGTTTGTGTGTGTGTGTGTGCGCGTGCGTGCGCGCGCATTGAAAGAAACTACATCGAATTGTGATTATTCCTGGGTATAACTTTAGTTGGTAAGAAGTTTGGAGTATGTGGAATGTTCTCCCTATTTATTAAATTTATTATCCCTTCCATATAACCTTGGTTTTGCTTCCGCCCGAATTGTTCATTCTGACGAAGGTCAAGCTTGTCACTCCACCTTAGACATACAGGGTGTTCGAAAAGTCCCGTCACCTCCCCTACAAAATGTACATATTGTAATAATAATTTTATTTGTGTGATTAATTGTGTTTATATGTGGTTGGTGTAATTTAAGAAAAGTCCCTAGCAACAATTACTTTAATTACGGTAAATACAGTTGCTAATTACAGTTACTAATTATCTTTTTCTTTTTTCCCTTCTACTCCAGATGGAGTGTGTTTTTTACTTCGGGGTTAAACCTTAACCCTAAGGATTTTTTAGGTACAGCCTAGTACTAGGCGTAAGATAAAGGTGCTGTATCGTAATATCTCCCCTACAACTTCTCCAGATGTTACACTTATGGGCAGTTGGTTCAGGAACTCTCCTGTGGATTTCTTTACTGCCCCTGTCGCCCCCACTACTATTGGGATGATCTCAGGTTCCACATTCTCCTTATTTCGTGTTTGAGTCTCTGATATTTTAAGACCTTTTCCCTTTCAAAGTTCGCCACATTCCAGTCTGCTGGGACTCCTACTTCCACCAAGAGGCACTTGTTTCCCTCCTTCTCTCTCACAACTATGTCTGGTCTGCATACTGATACCCTGATGTCAGTTGGTATCTCGTAATCATATAGGAGCAGCACTTTGTCATTGTCTTCTATTCCTTGTGGAATATGTTCCCAGTGTTTTTCTGTTTCTAGCCTTATTTCATATTTCTTACACAGCTTGAAGTGGATTAGCTTGTTGCAGACTGCATTGTGTCTGTCTGTGTAGTTTCCTCTGTGCAGGAGTATTTCACACCCCGATAGTATGTGACTCAGTCTCTGGGCTCTTTGAGCACAATCTGCACATCTCCCTTTCATTTCTGCCCTCAATATTCCTTTTGAACCAATTTGTCCGTAGTGCCTGGTCTTGTGCTGCCATCACCAGCCGTTCATCTTCTGGTCTCAGTGCCCCTCTTACCAGGAACTCCACGGTTTTATACCTCCTCGGTATGGGCCGCAAGGCCTTTTGAGGTACTTCTTTTCCTTGTAACTCCTTGTAACACTCTATGTATGCTCTGTTCAGCACGTCCTCTTTGTATACTTTGCTGAACTTGTGCTCTTCCCAGTTCTCCTTCTTTTCTCCTGATCTTTTCTTGTTATACCTTCTTTTGAAGAATGTGCGTGCACCATCATTACCACCATGACGGGCGGTAGGGTTTCATGTCGAGATCTTTTGTCATGTGATCTCTCATTGTGGTCATGGGGACTGCGAGTTCTTGTGATCGTTTCCGAAGTAATATTTTCGGTGAACGAGCCACCGATGCAATCGCACCTTCACATTGTTCTGCTCGCGTTGTTGGTCTTCCCGACCGTGGTCTGTCCTTGATGGAGCCAGTTTCAAACAGCTTTTTCTCCCAGCGTAATACCGTCTTGTTTGGTGGTGCAGCCTTATTGAATCTTGTGTTGAAATCATTCTGGATATCATGCATCGTTTTGTCAGTATGTGACCTTTCATGAGCCCATGTGCTCATCACTATCCTTTGCTCCAGAGTGTAAGTGGACTGGTCTGCCATTGTTCACACAACTCTAATACCTGAAAAAGAAAAAAATGTCAATGAATCACGTACTAATTCAATTAATCATACAAAAATAAAATTGGTATTACAATATGTACATTTTGTAGAGGGTGACGGGACTTTTCGAACACACTGTACAGTTTAACGTGGAATCCGAACCACGCCTCACTAGCAGCCCAGCGTCTTAACCACTAGGCTACACAGGGTACCCATTTATCTACCAACCAATTTTTATTGCATGGAAGGATGAACAACTGAGTTTTGCTGCGCGCCGCCTGCCGTCACCGGGTCTCGATCCCGGGACCGATGAATTCGTAGCTTCATTGTTTCAAAGTAGTAGTAGTAGTAGTTCCTTCGCTCATACGTCCATTCAGGGTACGAACAGTTCGTAGCAGAGCTGGGCACTTGCGTTTTTTTTGCCCGTTTTTTTGCGGTACTGCGGTACTGCGGTACTACTACCGCACTACCAAACCGGTACCGCATAACGCAGTACCGCAAAGGATCGCTGAAAGTACAGCAGTACCGCTACCGCATTCAAATTTCCCGCGGTACTTTCCGCGGTACCGACCAACACGGTAGTACCGCAGTACCGCAGTACCGCAAAAAAAAACGCAAGTGCCCAGCTCTGGTTCGTAGCATCTTTGCCAAACAGTGGCGCAAGTAGATTATATTTCTTACCGGTGCTGTGCCTGAGCTCTCAAACTTTCACATTATGTTGCTACATCACCTAAACTCTCACCCTAATTCCCCTCTCGCTTCCACCCTTTTTACTTAAACAAATAAATGCAATCGTAAATTAAAATACTTTTTCAATAATTAACTATTAATTTTTTTAAGGGAAATTATAATTCAATAAAAAATAACATTTAAAAATTATTCTTTCGTCTTAAAACTAGAAATACAATACCTAGACATTTTTTTACCGGTAGCTGTACCGGATATTAATTTTTTTTTGTTCGACGTACCGGACTGTACCGGCCTACTGTCACCACTGTTGCCAATTACATAGGGGGTCAACGTACGAGTACTAACGAGGCTTTCGTACGTGGTTCACTCCCAGTGGAAGGAACAATGCTTCTATTTATCATATTCTCAGTAGTAACTCTATCCATCATCCTGCACGAGGAGGGCGTGCGTTTGGCGTTAGTTTGTATTGCACGCAGACACACTTTGTTTTATTGGTTTGGGTGCATGATTTATCTGGAGTAAGATGTACCATAAATTCGTTTCGCCTTGAGACAACGCAAATGTGCCCCGTTCTAATTACGAGAACAATCGTGTAACCCCCCCCGTGCTTGGTCTCTACAAACCGTATACCCAAACTTCAGAATATCCACAATTTGAAATTTTCCTCTTACAAAGGCTTGTAATATAGTTTGTATATTTAAACCCATTTTGGTTTTTATTTTTACGTGTCGTCCAACAATGTAACCACCAAATAAATAATTGAAAATAAACACGGTATAAACATATAATTATTAATTCGTAATAGGCAGTGGGAATGATGAAATTTACTCCTGCACGTAATATTTTGTTGTTTAATCCGTGATATTCATAACCAGGAACTCTTATTAACATTTCAGTATTAGAGTTTCATTCTTTTAATCAGTTTACCTCTAATTCATCAATATTACAAATTATTTCTCTTAATTTGCTTTACGTGGGATCCGAACCGCGGGTCGCTACATCATCTCAGTGATACTGAACAGACCTAATGTCCCTTAACTTGGTCAATCTGACGGGAAGCGGTGCTGAGACACGACTACGACGTAGGCTAACTATGGAGATTTGTTAATTTGCGTTTTTATCATTAATTTCAAATTTATTTCCAACGACACTACACAGATTTTTTTCTATCAATAATCACACACTTTCTAAAAAAAAACCTTCACGCGTATGGTGTTAAAATGGCACTAAATTATTTAATCTTCCTCCGAGCGCCACAGTGCCATCATGTATACAAACTACGAGTAAGTTTAATCTTAACAAAATTAATATTCATTAGAAGTCTGTCGCATATTGCTCAAAGGGATCTTCCATTACTTCGCTTTATTTGCTTCTATATCGACTCTGTTATTATTTTATTGTAGTTCCAGTCGTAGTAGTAGTAACTAGGGGGTGTCTACACACACACACACACACACACACACACACTGTATACATGCACTGTTAAAGTTTGTAGTTCTTTCTTATCAACTAAACTTTTTATACTTTTTTACAAGTATAACCACTAAAAAGTTTTTAACACTGAGTGTGTGTGTATATATATATATATACACACACTCATAGGAAAGGAAAGAAAGATGACTGCATTTCTAAATTACTGCATAACTTAGAATTTTAGATTGTAGAATATGGAACATAGTACAAATAAGTTGTTGTTGTTGGTTAGCCGATCAGCCCACCCTGATCGAGCAAGTCGGCGGCACGCAGGTAACCGATCGCCCTCTCCGGAGTGGACCAGAGGTTCAGCGCACTAGTGATGTTGTGTTCGTTGTTGTGCTAGAGAGTACAAATAAGTTGTAACAAATTACTGATAAGTTATGAAAACAGGCCCGTATTCAGTATTTAGTATGACCTTCTTGAACGCGGATGATAGCTTCGCATCTCGACGTCATCGAATCAACCAGAAATGGTGGAAGCTTTTCCGAAGGAATTGCTTACCATCTCCAATGGACAACACACCAGAGTTTCTGTAAATTTGTTGGCTTCTTTTCAGAAGCACCATTTTTTAGTTGTTTCTACAAATACTCAATGGGGATTTAGTTCAAGAGTCTAGTAGATATTTTAGCTTGAACCACCTTCCCCTTAATCTGCTTCTACCTCTCTGAGTAGGGGTTGAATATTGCGGTATGTTTTGGTTCAGCACTTGATTCACCCCCCCCCCCCCCCCCCCCTCCCTCCTCAATCTGCTTCTACCCCTCCGAGTACGCCTCAAGTATTGCTTGCAGTATGTTTTGTGTTGTTGTCGTCTTACTGAAAAATTAATTCCCTCCTAATTCGACGAACTCCACTCATGATGAGCCAAAATTCTGTTGGTGCACCTTATTCACATTCTCATCGCTTTATACATTGCAAAAAAAAAAATAAATAAAATAAAATATCAGTGCAGCCTGGGGTACATAATTGTACCTAAAGTACGTAACTGTACTTTTGGATTAGAACTGTTCTTCCATAAACAAAATAGTAACACGTTTCTTTTGTACTACACAACCGAAACTGATGTTCATGGACCAGATTTGTTAACTCCCGGAACGTAATTAATCGATAGCTAAGAAACAATTTTAATTTTATATGTAACATAGAGGGCCCACTAGTTTGTTTATACGAGTTAAGATGAATGAAGCTGAACTGAAGCAACTCCACACCGTAATAGATCACTATGTTGCGCAGTCTTCACTAATAAAGTTAAACTGAACATTTTTGTGGTTTTATCGTTTTACAGACTACATGCGCTTTTCATTTCCACATTGTTCAATTTTGGTCTTATCGTTCCGCGCAGAACATTTTTCCATTCATCACGTCAGTTTTGATGAACATCGCTTTGCATAGTAAAACTTCTTTTTCTTATTCATATCACCATACAATTAATATACGGCTCTCGGACACCAACTTTTCCTCGCAGCCCACGTTCTTGAATCCCTCTTTTCAAAGTGGACATGCTAATAGCAATTTCATGGTCCTCTCGAATAACTAGTAACTGCACATATTTCTGGAGCTCTCTTAAAGAGATTTGCTAAGGAGAGTCTTTGATTAATGTGATCCTGTCTTGCAGTAGTTATTCTAAGCCAACGTTGTCTGCCACAAGTAACCAAATACCATTTTCTTCACCCTCTGTAGAGTTCTTTGAATGGCTCCTTTTGATATTTTGAGCTTCATTGCAATTTCTCTTTGGCTGTTGCTCCGCTTTATGGAGAATCGGTATTTGGGCTCAGTTCACGTGTTAAATCTGTTCACTTTGTGGTGCGGAGGATTACATACATTTTTCTAAAATATTTGAAACATATCAGATGAGCGTGAATTAAATGTTTTATTATCTCTTATGACACCTTGCTTCGTATAAATATCGAAACAAGGATTTAGGAATAATAAATTTTATGTAAAAAAAATGTAAGGATCCAATCAAACTTACACAACAGTTGACACTACAAGCTGCACAAGACACACTTGACAAGGCTGCTTCACACCATATTACTGTTAATACAGATTTAATAGCTCTGTGGGTGTAAAAGCTATTTGTTCAAAACATTTGTATACTATATGTAAACTACCTTGTATTCGGTTGGTTTATGAATTTGATGTAGTAGTCCTATTCTTCTTCTGTAAATCAAAGACAGAGAGAAAACAGTTTCAAAGAATTAAATTCTCCAACGCTGGCTTATTACCATGGAAACAGCGCTTTTGAAGGAAACCATTTATTTGGAAACATATTTTAAGAAAATTGTGTTGAGCCAATGCCTTTTAGGTAAAAGCAAAGCCTACTACAGAGTCTTATCATGTCATTCATGAGGTGTTATACAAAATGAAATTTACAACTTACTCGTACTATTTTACTACGTACAAAAGATTTATGTTGTGGGAAATAACGGAAAGTTATATTTTCCAGATTTCCTTTTATCTGGACTTTATTTACATTTACATTTTATTTGGAAAATATGGAGACCAAAATTAGAAGACAGAATTAAGAGCCATTTGAGACCGACATCTAACCTCTTGAACTACATGACGCAGACTGACCAGAAAAATCATCAGTGGGATTTGCATTTTGTATAAATCATTTCAGAGGGCGCTGCGAGTAAAGTTTTGTATGAATATTTATCACCGAAATGAAACTTTGATAAGACTCCCTAGTAGGCTTTGGTAAAAGCAACAACAGTTACAAGGTATATATTGTCTCTTAAAATATACTTCCAAATAAATAATTTTCTTCAAAAACGCATTATTGGTTTCCATGGTAACCGGGCGACTTTGGAGAACTTAAATGTGAAATTTCTCTTATCTTTCAGATTTGAACATCGAGTAAATTCTTGGAAAATGTTTGAATTGCGATTGATTTAGAGAAATATAACTGCTCAGACATGGGTATAAAGTTATTCCCATATATTCAGAAAAAATAGCGATTAAAGAGAAATAAAAAAAACGGAAAAGATAAAAAATGTTTATTTCTCAAGACTACGAGACAAAAGTTTAGGCACCCTTCCAATTCAGTTCATAGAACTTCATGTGCACGAACACATCACACAGAATTATGCAACCATAACTAGAATTTGCTCTTATACCCTTCTATCTAAAGTTTAGACTTTGAAATGTATACTACATACACACTTTAGTGTTTCAGAAATGAAAAAAAAAAATCTAATCCAATTTCAAACCAACGATTGGTTCCAGAGGACCTGAAACAGAAGACTATCAACGTGCATAATTCTTGAAGGCTACAAGAAAATTGTCAAGCGTCTGTCACTACGATCCAGATGGAAGTAGTTTGGTATCGTTTCAGTCCTACTAAGACATAGGTTCCCAAACGGTGGGTCATGGTAGAATTTCTAGTGGGCCACAACTAGTTTGTAATGCTTCAAAATAAGTCGGATATATTACAGAAATATCCTTTATATATATATATATATATATATATATATATATATATATATGATGAATAAAACCACGAAGGAAAAGAAACACAAAGGGGTGCTCAAGCGCTTTCGTCTAATGACATCCTCAGAACACGCTTGAGCACCCCTTTGTGTTTCTTTTTCCTTCGTGGTTTTATTCATCATAAATACTTTTCACGTGTCACTTTCGTGAAATAATTTTTCATATATATATATATATATATATATATATATGGTGAATAAAGCACGAGGAAACAGAATGGTGCTCAAGCGCTTTCGTCTAATGACATCCTCAGGAACAGTGAAGTACATAAACAGTTTACAGCCTATATATAGGTTACAAAAAAAATATATATATATACATATATATACAGGGTGGGCCGTAAGTTTCCATACATAGGAAAAATTAAACGTTTGTTTTTATGTTTCAGATACCCTAAGAATATGCGTTTGACGAAAGAGCAACGAATTGAATTGGTCCTGTGGAGTGGCCTCCCAGATCCCCAGATCTCACCCCCCTTGATTTCTATCTTTGGGGACACTTGAAGGCCATGGTGTATCAGGAAAAGATACGAGACATAAATCATCTAAAGGAACGTATCACCAACGCCATTACAAGCATAACGTCAACTGTGCTAATGCGTGTTCATCAACAGTGGGGAACACGTATTGAAATGTGTTTTCAAAACAATGGCAACCATGTAGAGCATATTATATAAATAAAAATGGTTGTCCATAAAAAAATGTTTATTTTTCCTATGTATGGAATCTTACGGCCCACCCTGTACAATAAAAGGAGGGGAAAAAAAAGGATTGTGGGAGGAGCATAAAAATTTGTAAGGAAAAACTACCAATTTTTGCACTTTGCCCGAATCCAACACAAGATCAAATGAATTGTTTCCAACCAATGTTATAGTTAATTAAAAAAATAATAAATTGAAAAATAAAACTTGTAAGAGGAGCATACAAATTTATACTGGAAATCTGCCCAGGTTTTAGCACTCTGCCCTTCTTGTCTAAGTCCGATATATATAAAAATAAATTGAAAAATAAAAGTTATTAGAGAAGCATACAAATTTACCAAAGGTTTAGCACTCTACCCTTCTTGTCTAAATCCATTCTGAACGAATTCAAAACAACGGGATCGAGTTGAAAAAGACCTTTGCTTATGTTGAAGTTATTTGTAAGTTGGATAATGGCAGAATCAAGAATATTTCTATTCTTGAGTCTGCCATTATCCAACTTACAAATAACTTCAACATAAGCAACGGTCTTTTTCAACTCGATCCCGTTGTTTTTGAATTCGTTCAGAATGGATTTAGACAAGAAGGGCAGAGTGCTAAAACCTGGCAGATTTCCAGTATAAATTTTGTATGCTCCTTTTACAAGTTTTATTTTTATTTTTCAATTTATTATTTTTTTTAATTAACTATAACATTGGTTAGAAACAATTCATTTGATCTTGTGTTGGATTCGGGCAAAGTGCTAAAATCGGTAGTTTTTTCCTTACAAATTTGTATGCTCCTCCCACAATCTTTTTTTTTTCCCCTCCGTTTATTGTATGTATTTATATATATATATATATATATATATATATATTTTTTTTGTAACCTATATACAGGGTGTACATAAAGTCAGGATCTATTTTTGTGAAGCACTTGGAAATTATATGGAATTCAATCATAAAATGATAAAGTGGTAACATTTATTAAATATTAAGAGTAGGGTTCGACGTGACGCCCATCAGTATCCCTGCACAGCTCAAATCGTTCCGCAGCATTTCTAAACACATTCTGGAGCATTTGCGGGGTTATGTTATCTGCAGCAGTTCGTATACGTGTACGTAAGTTTTCAAGACTCGTAATCTTCGTCTGATAGACGTGCGATTTGATAAAGCCCCATGCAAAGAAATCTAAAGGGTTAAATCTGGTGATCTCGCTGGCCAAGGTCTTTTGTTGCTTCCGCTCCGATCCAGCGATTTGGAAACGTCCATTTAGATAATCCTGAACAATTTTGGCATAGTGACAAGGAGCACCATCATGTTGATAGACGACGGTACTAACAATCCTATCCCCAATCAGCTGAGGTTCAAGGAATTGCTGCAACATGTCCAGATAAATAAGCCCCGTAACTGTAGCTTCAACAAAGAAAAAAGGACCATAAACCTTAGATTTTGTTAAACCCATCCAGACATTAACTTTAGATGAGTCTCTCTCCCAATTTTGGAAGAAATCATTCGGTCTTTCATCTGCCCAAATTCGACAGTTATGGCGATTTACTTTTCCACACGTATGGAAAGTGGCTTCATCACTAAAGAGAATGTTGTCCATTAAATTATCACTCCAGATTTGTTCTACGAGATCAGCACACACAGCACTTCGTCGAGGGAAATCTTCCTCATGTAAATCATGTAAAACCTGCAAATGATAGCTTTTCTTCTGCAAATTAACTTTCAGAATTTTGTGCACAGATGACGTCGGGAGGCCGAGTCTGCGTGATGCAGCACGAACGGACGTACGTGGCTCCTCAGTGATAATTCCGCGTACTGCAGCACGAACGGACGTACGTGGCTCCTCAGTGATAATTCCGCGTACTGCATTCACGGTAAGATCTGACATACACGGTCGTCCTGATCTTGCTTCATCATTTACAGATCCCGTTCGTTTAAATTTGTTCACCAATTTTCGTATTGTCTTGTCTATTGGCCCCGGCTTATGAAATCTCCTTCTAAACTTCTCTCTGATGTCATTGTATTTCTTTTCCTCGATTCGCCAAATTACTATTGCCACACGCTCTTCTGTATTCATTCTAAGGGCTTCTGAAAAGAAAAATAGAAAAAAATAATTATTTCACAAAAATAGATCCTGACTTTATGTACACCCTGTATAGGCTGTAACTGTTTATGTACTTCAGTGTTCCTGAGGATGTCATTAGACGAAAGAGCTTGAGCACCATTCTGTGTTTCCTTTTCTTCGTGATTTTATTCATCATAAATATTTTTCACGTGTTACTTTCGTGAAATAAAATATATATATATATATATATATATATATATGGGCCATCAACATTTATGACCATCAAAACTGGGCCACCATAGTAAAAGGTTAGGAATCACTGTACTAAGATCAGTAACGCCACCAAAAAATCCCTCACCCAAGGCTGCGAGGAAGATTATTCGAGATGTTGCCGAAAACTTACCACCAAGAACCTCCACTCGTCATTTGAAGCAGCAGGTACCTCACAAAAATTGTCTACACGGGAAGATTACAAAGAAGAAGCCATTTCTGGGTCCTCATCACAAAGTTTCGTGTTTCAAGAATGCCAAGAAATGCATCGATGATTTTCGAGAGCCCTGGAACAAAATTCTCTGGTCTGATGATGAAAAAAAAAAAAAAAAAAAAAAAAATATCGAACTTTTCGGTTACAATAAAAAATAAGATTTTGTAGTAAGAACAACAAGGCATTTCAAATAAAGAAAGCCCCATCCCGACAGTGAAGCACGTTAGCTGTGGTAATGCTTTAGGTCAACTCAAACATTTTCAAGAATTATGAAGGGATACCCAGATTTTTGCATGCAGCTATATATACCTACTTTGGTTACATTAGTAAGCAAATAACCTCTATTTCATCTCAGGCTTATGAATATTGAACTCGGATTTAAATTGTTCCTTAAGCAGTTCGCTCATTTTTTCTGGGTCATTTGTGTATTCGTTGACTCCATCTTTTAACGGACCAACACACTCGTTACATTTCATTCTCCTTTTCGGAAAGCTGTAAAAATATATTGGGTTATTTATTGTTTTCTGCTACCGTCTTTTCCTCCTCGTTTGTCTGAAGGATGATTGATTGTTTTAGATTCATTTCTATTTCGTGTTGTTTTTTAGTTTGGCATCTGTGGATATTTTTAACGGGTTGTTAAATAACAGTTTGATTTTTCTCTCGAGTTTGCTGTATACGTTTTATTTTTCGCTCATCGTAACATGTTTCAACAATATAGGTTTCGTTTCGTTTTCTACCATAGATAGTATTATATCCGATTTTATTTCACACAGTAGCAATTCCTAATCTATTTATTTTAATTCTGCATTGTTACTTGCCCAGTGTTACTTCCTGTGAATTTATACTTAATCCTCATATATATAGGTACTGTAGGTCCCGATTACGTTCCTCGAAAACACCGCGGATGACAGATCATTATTTCCCAATAGGCCCCGTGTTATAAAAAGGGTTACATTCCATGGTCCACGGACAGCAGTAGCAACCACGAAAAATTATAGCTATTGAAAGTTTGACTTGGTAATATGTATTGTAGGAACAATAGAAACATAAATGGACAAATAGATTTAATAATACAATAGACTAATAAGAATGATAAATGGACAAATAGAATTAATGCATGAACTCAAATAGGTACTGTATTAAATTAAATTCCTGAGAGGGAATTGCTCAATCGTGTTTCGTGTTCGCGGTGGCTCTTGAATTTTGTCGTCCCGTTTTCAAACCGCGGTTAAACGGATTTTAGGCACCGGATAATGGGATTATTCCTTAATTAAGCGTGGTTAAGCGGATCCGCGGATATCGAACCCACGGATAATGGGGGATTATATAGATAGATATTTATTACAATTGTGTTGCTTTCCCCTTTAAATTATGTAAAGCTGACACGTTCTGGCATTCCATTTGATGAGCTTTGCCGATTGTTCTTGAGGACGATCATCGTGGTGTCTGTTTACTTTCGTCAACCCTCTGTACATATATGATCATCGTGGTGTCTGTTTACTTTCGTCAACCCTCTGTACATATATTTGGGAGTTTCGGTTGCGTTTTGAACAGATACTCGGGATCGATCTGTGTTCGACCCTTTTGTAGCATCCTACCTCATTTGGGAATTTTTATATTGCCCATTTATCTACAAACCAATGGAAGGATGAACATCTGGGTGTGAGCTGCGCGCCGGCTGCCCTTGCTGGGAATCGAACCTGGTCTGAGGCGCATGTTAGTGGGTTTGCATCGCTCATCCAGTTCCCGGCGATGGCAGGCGGCGCACAGTTCACCCAACTGTTCATTGTTCCATTCAAAAGAATTGGTTTGTAGCCCTGGGTAACCTAGTGTTAAGCTGCTGATCGGGAGAACATGAGTTCGAGTAAGGACTTTCTAATTTCTGACCACCCGTGGTGAATTATGGTTCGAATTCCGCGTTAAGCTGTAGGTCTAAGGTGGGGCAACAAGCTTAACCTTCATCAGAATGAACAATTGGGGTGAAAGCAAAACCAAGGTCTGTATATATACGTAATTAGATTAATCTCATTTTGAGACTTTGGAACATGTTCTGTTTGAGTGTCTTATTCTGTGCCAGTTTTTGTCCTTTGTTATCTTTTTCTTTTTTTATTTACCCCCCCCCCCCCCCATGCGTCCTTTTACATTGTTCCAGTTCATTCCTCTCTCTCACTCATAAAACTACCGGATCTCTCTCTCTCTCTCTCTCTCTCTCTCTCTCTCTCTCTCTCTCTCGTGTTATTGCACCTCCCATCCCGGCTGCCTCAGAACACCGCTTCCGTGACCTATTTTCGGCCAGAGATCTTTTTACTCGTCTCCGGAATCTAATCTGTTGGTGACTTTTTTCCGAAATGTCTCCGTCCGTCCGTCCGTCGTTTGTACGGGTGAATGTAAAACCCCTCCCCATTCTGTGGGGAAAAAAGTGGGAGTGAAGGGGAAGGAAGCTGAAAGTAGCGGGGGGGTTCACTTTTGATATAGCCACGAAGGAGTGTATATTATCTACAGTTAAATAAATTCAGTTTCAGTATTGCTTTTCAATATATCTCCGAATTGGGAATCCAAAGATGTATAATAAATATATATATAATATATATATACACAGGGTTTTAAGAGATTAAAATAAGGACTTAAATGACATGAAACATTTCTCGAGGGACATTCCAACGAATCAAAATAATAAAAGTTCAGATATTTTGGGGGAAAACTCTAAAGAATTTTGAGCAACTTTTAAGAAATTGATAATTTCGATACCGCTTTTTTTTGAGTGTCTGAGGCGTGCCTCGTTTTAAAACTGGATCGCTTCTCCGTAGATTTACGCACTGCTCAATATTTTTTTTTTTTTTTTTTTTTGAGGAAGGAAGGAGTTGGGAGTCGGGTTGTATATACCCCCGTTTTTTTTTTTTAAAGAGTTTTAGGTATTTTGGACGGCTTCGGATTGTGAGAAAAATTTAGCAAATGGAGAGGAAGTATCCAAAAATGAAAGGTGGATTTCGGGAGATTTAAATTTTTAATGTTTCAATTTACTTTGTAGTAACGTGTTTATATATTAGTTTTAGTGTAATACCTTGTTCCTAACTAATATTTGTCGGCAAGAAACGTAGAGTTTCTCGGCAGGACTTTTTGAGTTGACGGTACATGTGCTATAAATATAACTATAGTATACTGGATACCATATCCGTAATTTGTACGCACCATATAAGTATTTATTGAATGCTAAAACTTAAAAATTTGGTTGGTAAGTAAATCTGTACCCTGGGTAGTCTAGTGGTTAAGACGCTGGTTTGCGAAACGAAGTCGTGAGATCGAGTCCGGTTAAGACTCCGTAATTTCGGATTTCCTTGGTGGGTCGTGATTCAGATTCACGTTGAACTGTAGGTCTAAAGTGGTGCACCAAGCTTGACCTTCGTCAAAATGAGCAAGTCGGGCGGAAGCAAAAACTAAAATAACTAACTAAGGTTTATATATATATATATATATATATTATACACGAATCCATTGTCTAAATAGTTAATAATTCTTGTTTTAGGCATGATTATTTGTTTATATCCCACGAATAAGGCCATCCATTAGATGTAAACAGCTTTTTGTTTTGAGCGAACGCCACAAATCATCTTTAATGGGAAGTTATAAATAATGCAAAAATTGAGTAATATTGGAGAACTCTTATAAATGAATTGATAATGAATCAAATTACGTAGAACTGTGTGTGTGTGTGTGTGTGTGTGTGTGTGTGTGTGTGTGTGTGTGTGTTGACAACACCCAAATTAGGAGTCAACAGTGCGTAACGTCACCATTTCTCGTTACGGACGACAGTGATGATACAACGACAAGTCCATGTTTTACTGGAGACCAGAATTGCAGACAACGGTTCAGCAGTCGGAAATGCAAAGCGGAAAAAAAAAAGGGTCCCCGTTCGACTCGCTTCGAGTGTCCGAAGTCTCTCATTATTTGTAGCGCGGGAAAATCTGGCGCAGATTCTTTTGTGCGCGACAATCTCTGAGAGATGCTCTTGCGTGTGAGCGAGCGAGCGACACCCCCCCTCACTCTCTCTCTCCGCTCCACGATAGATAGATGAACAATGTAATAAAGAATAGCGTATGCATATACTATGTATATATATACTATATATACGTAAATTCTCCTCTCTCTCTCTCTTTTCACCCCCCCCCCCCCCCCCACACACACACACACACCTGAAATTACGGAATGAGACTGTTTCCGCAGCCGATTTGCCAACTGCAGGACAATAAATCCGTCTCTCCTTTCCCGATTATTCTCATTTTGCATAAACGCAATTATCTTCATATTGTATCTTTTTGCTAAATAACTTCTTGCACATTCCATAAAACTCTTTTAAAACGTTCACATATATATATATATTTAAGTAGGTTCGTATATGCACCGAGTGTACACACTTGATTTAAATGTGTACGTACATGAAATACGTACACGCACACACATATATATATATATATATATATATGTGGTGGCTCCTCGAGGCTGTTGCAGTTGAGGTACTAGCTCGCTCACTAAAATTAAGTGATTAATAAATCATATTTGAATTATATTCATTAAGCTACGATTCATTTTTAACTAATGACTTAATATTAGGCAGTAAGTGACTGAGTATCAGGATAGTCTACTGCACACAGCATTCTTATAGTAATTTGTAATTACAACACACACACACACACACTGTGTGTATATATACTGTTACATACAGACCGTGCATTGAACAAGGAACTCTTCTGGGAAATTAAATCCACTATAGTCCGAATAAGTAATGACAAATACTATAGTTTTTCTTTTTCATGATGGAAGCTCAACGTGGGCACAATGGGTCATTAGCAAATAGGCCCCAAAATAAGCTTTTCTCACCAGCTATCTGCTAAGCAGACGGGCTTCCATCATGAAAAAGAAAAACTATAGTACTGTATTTGTCATTTACCATTACTTATTCAGACTATAGTGGATTTAATTTTCCCAGAAGAGTTTCTTGTTCTATGCACAGTCTGTGTGTAGCATAAATTTTCTCAGGGGACCATTCTCGGTTGTATATACTGCATATATATATTTATTTATTTATTTATTTTTCCAGTAACATTATTGAAAAGTTGCAAAATTCAGGAGCTTTTTCAAATATATAAATTCAAGTTGGCAATTTTAGATAAAAACTAATAAATCTGTTCCTCCAAGTTGGGCTCAAAGAGACCCACAAAAAATTTTCAGTTTGGGTCCCTTTGAAACAGATTCAAATTCTTGTAATCGCTTTTCTCTCAAGGTGTCGTTAGTGCCGGAATGGAATACTTGGCATTTTATTACGCCCGTTTACACCATGCAGGCACTATTCACATGTAGTGACAAGCGTGTGCGTTGGATTTCTGCGAGTATATTTCAGCTAAGTTAATGTTCGTGTGGGGCCGTAAATATTTTGAGTATCTAGCTCAGACACTTTCCCCTGCGTCACACCAAATACCACTGGGAAAGGTAGTTCAAATTATATATTCCATTTTATAGGGCCACATTAATCGGAAATAATTTCAGCATGCCATTTTCAAAGTGTGTGTGTGTGTGTGTGTGTGTGCGCGTGTGTGTGCCCTTCATTTGCAATAGTAGGCTATGTTCGTAATTCCCATGAAAATGTATAGCAACAAATGCAAATTGCTTTTGACCTCATTCCCCTTGGAAAAGCGTGCGATATTTTTCGAGTACTCAATCCAGGTTGCAATTGCAAACTTTTTACCTATTTGACAGCTTCTAACCACACGTGTGGTTGCAAAGGGAGAATCTTTGATTAGCCACAATATTTACTGTTATAGCGTACATGCGATGGAATTTGTCTGCAATGTTAAAAAAAAAAGTTTCTCAAAATTCTACAATTCTTTCTTTTAATTTCTTCTATTGACCGATTTTGGATTCCTCCGATAACGGCTGGACAGTTGTTGGCGAGAATTTTGATTACAGATTTTTCAAATTTCTCGAAATCACCACCCACTCCATATCTCCCCCCTATTTCCCACCCTCCCTCGCTCCAAGAAGGAAAAAAATTTAAAAAAATTTAGAAATTATTTTCAAATATTATAATTATATTTTGGTTTTTAACGTTTATTTTTGCCACTTTGATTCATTTTGTACGTCAGATTTCCTTTTACTCGAGTTGGTGTCTTCCACTGGAACTTACGACTTCCTCGAAAAAATTATGGAACAAGAAATATGTAAATTTCCCCCTCATTGTACCGAGCACCGTATAAATTATTGGGTAGGAAGTCGTTTTTTGGGGGGGTGCCATAAGGGGAGTCAATTTCCATTCGGAAAATTGTTCACCTTCCCCTTTGAAGCTGTCTGTGAATATTTTATATTGGCCGTGAATCTTCCGCTGTTGTCAATGAATTCGTCTATCTCTGTCAGCGATTACTAGTTTTATTACTGAACTTTCTGTATCTAGACGCGTGTCAATGATTCGGTTATCGGTGTATTTGAATTGAATAGTGTTCCTGGTGGCTTTGTATTTTAGATACTGTTTGGGGAAGAAGGCATGCGTTTTGCATGTAAGTTTTCTCGCTCGCATATATATATATATTAGGGTTGTGGGTCTCTCTCTCTCTCTCTCTCTTCTCTCTCTCTCTCTCTCTCTCTCTCATTGAAATGACTGAAGAAAATAAGAACTGCAAGGAATGTGTATGTATGTTAGTGTTTGTCTGTACATACATACTTGTGTGTGTATGTCCGCCATATCAAAAGTTACGTCTTAATTTTTAAATTAATTTAGAATGCTTTTCTGCCTCAAAAAAATTAAATTCCAATAACCGTTTTAGCTTGTTTGTTTTTGTTTTTTTTCCGAATTTCGTCTTGAAAATATAAGCCGAGTTTCAAAGTTATTTTTTTCTTGTTTGGTTTCAAAGAGTAAAAAACAGAAATATGAAATGTATTTTATGGTTTTAAGTAAAGTCATTTGAGATTTATTTAAAAGCAGGAAGTTAAAAGCGTCATTAAATGTACGACTTTCTTAAACTCGACATAGAACAGAATTGCGTTTAAAAATTATGTTTTGATTTTGAGCGTGGGACACCCCCCTCCCCTTTCCCCCCCCTAGATTGTGCTTTTTCAAATGGGGACAGGTTCATGATTGAAACATCTTTTGTTTCAAAATATTTTTCACACACGCACACACACACACACGTGTTGCAGATTCTGGGAAGATGTATTCTTAATATTAAACAAACATTTGGACTTCCACACGTATCGATCGCTCTTAACTAACCTCAAACTTTAATTAAATGGGTGAAAACAAACCCCTCATCCAAACTTTCCATTTTGACGTTAGTAACTAACGCAAATGATATCGACTCTCTGCCCACACTCGCTGAAATATATTCATTATTATTCCCACACTAACTGAATTATATACAGTATAGATTATACCCACATTGACTGAAATAAGGTCAACATGGGTTTTTCAGACAATTTTCTCTCTACGAATGTTGACTTTTTTTTATTTTTCGTTTTGAGTTTTATCTTGTGACCTTGTTTATTTTTCCCCTTTTTTGAGCGTCTTCTGCCTCTATCCCGCTCCTCTATTCCCATTTTTCCCTTTTCTAAAGGTTGTTTTTCCCCCTTGCATTTATTTTGAATGCCGAAAAAATGAAAATTCCGTGTAAACAGGTTTATGGAGCGAACGGAAAGTTCTTTTTCACCAGTTCTGAATAGCCTCTATAAACACTCGTTTTATACACAAGGAATTTGAACTAAATTGTGATTACACACACACACACACACACACACACGTGTGTATATATATTAGTTGTCATCGTAATTTCTTTTCCTTGATTTCCGCTCGTTTTTTCGGTTTTTACGACGAGATGTGACAATTTATACTAATAACTACGATTCCAGAATCTTGCCTGCGTGAATGGTGCATGTTAATGGCCCATTCTACACAAGCCGGCCCGGAAGTCGCAAATAAGCGACACCAAAAGTCGTGTAACGAATGCTCGCGCGAACAGTCCATGCTAAAAGCATGTTGTATATAGGCAGTCGGACACGTTCCGCTGATGCTGCCTTCTTTGCACGGTATTGAATAGAAGGCCGGTAACGGCCAACTAGATTAATCATTCAGATATCATCTTTAAAGTGAGTGACTCCAGTGTGTTGTGTGTGTATATATATATATTATATATATATATATATATATATATATATATATATATATATATATATATATAAAATCGACATATGAAAGGAAATGCATCATATATATTCATGCAGTGTTAGCGGAAGCTTGTATATTCGCAGGTAGTCCACCACCTCTCTCTCTCTCTCTCTCTCTCCGGTCTCATTGTCGGATGCAAATAAACTTTTGTTTTCACGTTATAGCGACTCTCCAATACGCGTTGGCGGAAGGGAGTGAAAATGCTCATGAATAATGAATGGTGACAGAGAGAATGAGAAAACAGAAGCCGAGTTTGTTTCTATGTTTACTGACTTGTATGGAGAGAGAGAGAGGGTGAATGGGAGAAAATGTAATTATTACGCCAGTAGCAATATTAACAGTTCGCCTTATTTTTTTTTCTATAGCAACTTCCATCAGACATTTTTAATCTTTTGTTACACTATCATCTATTTATCCGTATATCTGTTTGCTACACTATACACGTATAGTTTTTACCCCTCCATCATAGGTGACACCACCACCACCACCACCATGGAGTACGTGTTGAAGCATGTTCAAATTTTTAACATGGCAACGCTGATCAGGTGAAAAGAGAGGAACGTAACTGATGTTTGTTAGATCCTGTTTAAACAATATTTATTTATATATAAACGCAATAAATAATTTTGGGAACATATTTTTAACCTCTTCGCTGAATTTTGGTCTTCGTGTTTAGAGTTATAAAGTCTTTTATATGAGGTTTGATCTTTATGGTTTGGAAAACTCGAAAGGTGATCGCAGTTCATTAAGGAGATTACGCCTTACAGTTTATGGCCTCTGAGACCTCCAATAACCTTATTAAATTCCGCGAACATCAAAGGATTTGTAGGGACTCCGTTTAATATTGCCAAACAACTCGCAAATTGAGGGTGTATTTGAGGATATATATATATATATATATGTTTGTGTGTGTGTGTGTGTGTGTGTGTTGTGTGTGCGCGCGCGCGTGCGTGCAAGCATTACTAGCGAAGTGAAGACGTGATAGTGATAAATGAAAGAACTCTAAAGGAAAAACTACATACGATACGACCATTCTCTCGCAACAACTCGAGTCCCTTACACGCTGATGACGTTACGGCAAGCACCTCTACAGAACTTAACTAAATTAGACTCCTCATTTTACCATTTTTTTTTTTTTTTTTTTTTTTTTTTTTTTTAAATCTGAATGCATTGTACCAACACATTATCAAAAATTATGGTTCGTAATTCAAGTATTTTTCTTTTGGAAGGAGGGAAACTTTATACTTTGAGTCCCCATTACACGAGGGGTAGAATTTACTCTGTGTGTGTGTGTGTTTTGAGGGGGGAGAAAGGTTTTATTTAAAAATCGTGGTAATGGCTTCGGGCTAAATTTTACTTTATATTTATAAAAATAGAAATTGGGGCAATTTTTTTTTTTTTTGAGGGGAAACATATTTTATTTTTTATTTATTTATTTTTTTTTTGCAGTCCATTTTTGAAAACTAGTCTCTAAAATTGTATTTTCTTGAAAGACTTTTGATAAGGATAAAGTTCAGATTTTAGATATTAAGTTTTTATTATCTTGTTCGTATTTTGGAAAAGAAGTCCTTAAAGAATATGTAACGAGCCCGATGCTACCCCCCTCCACCCGCCCCAAAAGATAAATTTAATAGGATAATTTAATTTGTCATTATATATATATATATGGTAACTATATGCGCAGTAATAACGTACATAATGATAAAGTAAATTATCACGATTATTAGCGTGACGTCATCATTAATTAGTATATCAAAAAATGTGACGCTGATAAGCAAGAAGTGAAAGAAATTGCGAAGTCTGTGTCCGACTGTGCAAAAACTTTCATATCCGCTGCGCATTTGTTTTGAAAAGATTGCTATAGTAAAAATAGTACTAGTAATAATAGTAATACTACTACTAATAATAATAATAGAAGTAATGATAATACATTAGTAATGAAGGGTTAAATTAGTTTTTTCTCGTTAATTTGAACTATTATTTGATAAAATTCGATAACAGTATCGGAATTTTAGTTTTAGACAAATTCCGTTCCAATTCACGTACGTGCGAATTAAATATGCAAATATTTCTACTTAAAGCGAATACAGAAATTATTTAAACTAAGTAATTATTTAGTAATTGTACTGACCTTGAAATATCATTCCAGTATAATTACGCATAATTAAAGTTATTTATGAAGAAATTGTAATTATTTTTTTTTTAAATATTTCTTTCTGGGTTACTAAAATATCCTGAATCCCATCATTGGAATTGTTACGACTATTTATCTAGTATCTTGTACAGTATCGTACTGCTGCGTTGTACATAGTATATATTGTAATGTAACGCTGTATGTGGCACTGTACAATGTACAGGTGTCCACAATGTCTTGTAACCCCCCCCCCTCCCCAAGTAAAATAGCAAATGATTTCAGTTTTTCTTTCAGACCCATTTGAAATGCGTGATAGCAGCAACTGTACGATTGAACAACGCATACTGGCTAGTACCTGAGTCCATGAACGACCACGTGATGGCAAAACCATTAAAAATATTCGTGCAGACTTCCAGGACGGATTCGATCGTGCAGCTCCTCCAAAACGATAGTTGCTGCTATGAAACATATCAAGTGGGTCTGAAAGAAGAGCGAAAATCGGTTAGTATTTTACTGGCGTGACAAGACATTGTGAACACCCTGTACATTAAAGATGTTCCTACTCCGAAGCGTAAATATAAAATGAAGCCGAAATAACTCTATTCGAAATTAATGGAACTCCACAATCGAAGAGGGTTTGAATGCTGTTGACACGTATACACGAAAACAGTCATAAATAGCGTGTACACGTGGTGATACATGCATGCATACATACATACACACATATACAAGTTTACTTTGCCGTATATACGCAACGAGAGGATAGGCTTTGTTTGAACGCCAAAGGATTTGTTTTTTTAAAATATGAATGATTAAGTGGATTTTATTCGTACGAGGAGAGGAGCAATTTTAGGCTTTTTTTTTTTTTTTTTAAATAAAATTTGGACCAAACTAATTATTTTCCGCTTTGTTCTCAAAATTTAATTAAGAAGTTAAAAACTCAAGCATAAATGCTTTGAAGGTATATATTATATATATATATATATATATATATATATATTATATATATATATATTTATTTATTTATTTATTTATTTATTTATTGGAAGTAGTATGAATGTGTTGACTGAATAACGCTCGAATAACTTGATGGGGTATTCTTATTCACGTAATGGATATTTTCAACATAGATGATATTTCAAACTTGTGGTATGCCCCTCACACACACACACACACACACACACACACACACACATATCTATTCATCTCCTATCTTGCGGACGGAATTGATGCTGCTGTAGTTAAGATTTTGCTGTCACTGGTTCCTTTCCGCAATGCATCACGTGATTTCTCTCCAATGTCCTGACCTACTTTTCAACCTGTTACGAACTAATATATATATATATATATTGTCCTTTATTTCTAATTCAATTTCTGGAATCAATCAAATCTACAGAAGAGGTTGAAGATAAGCGGAAATTCCTCAATGACAAGATTCACTTTACAATTGCATTTGAATTTTAATTGGAAGCTCGTTCAGTCTTACTCAAATATTTCACGAGACACAGCGTAGTCGTCTTATATATGTTAGTTTTAGTTTTTGCTTCAGCCCGAATTGTTCGTTCTGACCAAGGAAAAGTTTGTTGCCCCCCCCCCCCCCACCTTAGACCTACAGCTTAACGTGGACTAGGAACCACGACCCACTACGGGTGGTCATAAATTACAAAGTTCCCCGCCCGGTCTCGTTCTCACGACCTCCCGATCAGCAGCCCAGCGTCTTAACCACTAGGTTACCAAGGGTACCCATTTATCTGCCAACCAGTTATACGTACCACTACCCCACCATATAAGTAAGACTAGTAGAAGCGCATTAAAGGATGAAATATAAGCTCAGGGCCGAGACTCGAACTGGAGACTCGAATTCGAGACTTTCGAATTACCAGCCCAGCGATTTACCACTAAGCTAACTCGGTAGGGTGGTTATGTCACAAAATGTTATTCTGTGACTTAAATACCTTACCCCAAAAATGTGACGTAGAGATATGTCGGGATGATGATAAAGATCTCGGATGATCTATGAATAGAATTCGATATTTTAAGATAATCCTTAATTAGGTTTCATGACTGTTATAAAATGTTGAATTGGTCCATCTAAATAATTGCTCGTGCTGAATTGTAAAAAGGAAGTGATAAACTGGATGGAGACTTTCAACACACACACACACACACACCACACACACACAAAGTATGCATCTCCGCATAAGCGAGGTATCGACTTTTTTTAAATCCATATCTTTAAAGAACTCATTAACGAAATCTAATTTAACCTAACCTAAGTGGTATCGAACCGAGATGGTCGTGATAAGTATTTCGGAAGCAATTGAGAGCTGGAAGGATAGTTTCTGTTAAGTCCTTAAAGAGTGAGGTACTCGCTAATGTAGCCTAACTTAACCTAATCTAATTTTTATCTGACTGAAAATGTTTTTCTACATTTTTATATAAATTTGTAATGTACCTAGTTCCCAAAAGTGTTACCTCCCAAAAAATTACCCCACGACATCTGTGAATGATCATACACTCGACCTCACTTACGCCCAGTACCCAAAACACACACACACACACACACACACACATATATATATATATATATATATATATATATTTAGTGGTGGACCGGATGTCAGTTTTTCAACATCTGCGGATGCGGATCTTTAATTTCAATATCCGCGGATGCGGATATTTAGTTAATCTATCAATATAATATAGAATTATGAATATATGACATAATTTTTCAAATTTCGTGATATTACTATTATGGCAGGCAACGCATAAGAATTAAAATTAATATTAATGTTTTCATTATGATAAAAAAATAACTTTCTCAAGAGTTTCAGCCACAGAAAATTCAGTGAAACAAGTTTCATTCAATTTTCTGTTACCAGGTATTTATATTTTGAGGTTTATATATTTGTTTGTTCATTAATAGTTAATACTTTACATGAAATGTGCATAACTGGGCCTTATAAGCTACTTTATAAGCTAATTTAATTGTAAATTGCATAATTTATTAGAGGTAATATCCGCATAACATCCGCAGTCAGAAGTGCGGATGCGGATGTTAAAAATGATGCAGATATCCGGTCCACCACTAATATATATATATATATATAAAATTTAGTGTGGACCCAAAAAATGAAGGTTTAAAAATCTTTGTTCCACATGAGTAATGTTATTCCTTTTGCTTACCTTAATCAAATTACAAAATTTGAAACCTCTACGTCAAGTTTTAGGGGTCCCGAGAAAATTGCACTTTTCCTTTTAATGCTGAAAAAATTAGTTTTTCCTCATTTTCATAAGTTCTGCTTCATTTTTTTGGAAATTCTTTACGATTCTTGAAAACTGTTTTGAGCAGGTATTGTTTGTCCTCTTCTTTAGTTGTCACTGCTTGATTAAATTTTCAATCAATGCAACACCCCGCTCAGCTGTGTCATTTGTCACTCTAAGGGCACGAACTCTAGCACAGCCTCTTTGGTACTCAGGATCTATTCCCCATGTTGATGCAGAATTTTCAGTGAAGAGAGAATTGAGATGTAGAGCATCAAAAGAGATTTAGTCCTTGAAGTAACAAAATCAGAAATCCTTTTTTCTTTAAAAGAAGCTAGGGTTACCTTTGCTTCTAAACGTTTCAGTCCCTTATTTCTTGGAGGCATTTTGATATTATTTCGCATTTGCTCCTTTTCTTCAAGGGATATGCTTTTGTCAAAGAAGCTTAATCCAACAAGTGTTTCTGAGAGGTACCACAGATGTCGTTTAATGGCATTTTGGGCTTGCTTGATAACAAAGAATTTTCCTCCATTATTGCAAGATCTTGCAAAAATTTAAGATCAACATTTGGGGCTTCCTCTGGTTGAAAAGCTTTTGCCCAAGATTTTGCGTATACCAATGCAACAAATAAACAAATTTCTGTTATTGCATCAAGTTCTTTTTAGTCATCTTAAATTGATTTTGGAGAAGAAAAGCTTAAATGCATAAATTCCTTTTGCCATCCATCTTGCATGATGGTACGCTCCAGGTCTCTTCAAGGGAGTATTAGAAATGCTTTCTTCTCCAAAAAACAAGAGAACAAGTTGAAAAAATTCTTTATAATCATCTCTTGGCTGTTTAGAGTTGAGTGCCTCCTTCATGATTAAGACTGTTTGATTTTTTAAATCTTGAACTCTTTCAATTATTCTGCAGCTTTGGGAATCAACAGCAGTTGTGATTTGAGAATGATCCATAAAATCCCATTGAGTTTTGAATCTTTTGAAGATTGGAATATCAGGTTCAGAGGAATGGCCCATAGAAGTCCGGAAGACTTGAGATAGGACAATCTCATAAATATGGTGTCTGCAGGCTAAATATAAAAGCTCTTTTCCAAGTTCTTGTTCAATTTTAGTGCAAGCTCCAGCATGGATTCCGGTATTGGATGCTGTTGTGTCAAATGACAGCCCAATAATTCTCTGGGTCATATCATGTTCTTGCAGGAGAGAAATGCAAACACGAGCCATTAGTTGATGGTGATGATGATGATGACGATGTGAAATCATCTCTATTGGCAGGCAAGAATGATCTTTTAGATCGCTTCTGCTCTTTGAGGGCTCTTTCACACTCTAATTCTTCACGATGAAGCCTTCTTTTCTCTCTTTTTGCAAGAATTTGGTCTACTGTACCCGTGCTACTTTGTGTAGGATATTCTTGCTGGCTTAAGTAGAAAAGCTTGTCTTCTTCATTTGACATCATCAAAAGGGCATTAGAGTGACCAATATCAAGAATTTCAGCCTTAATTTCATCTTTAAACATAGCTTCAATACGGCATTTTTCTTCGGGCCTTTTTCTGTTTTTCATCAATTTATCATAACAGCTTATTAAAGAGTCAATCTTTCGGATGGCACTGTCTCTACGCATTGTGGGAATCCTGGCTTTCTCCCAGTAGGTCATCACTTCATCAAAGCAAAGATTAATGGATCTTCTTCGTCCCAATTTTTCCTCTTTTTGATGGAAGAAATATGTTTGCAAAACTTGCAGTTTTGTAGGTAAGCGGCAACAAAGTATATCTTTATTTAAATGGCCAATGAGCCAAACTTTAGTTTTAGAACGAGTAGCCATTTTTAGTTTAAGAAATTAAATTTCTGAAATAGTAAAATAAACCAGTTAAATTAGGAGATAAAAAGGATAACTAAAAGGTTCAAGCCAATTAGGCAAAGCCTTTAATTTAGAGTTGACCAATTAAGGATAATATATTTTATCCAAAATTTTTGTTTTCCTTATTAATAATTTTCTCTGAATAATGATCTAAGATTGTTTTTTGTACTCTATTACACCAAAAATTTCTTAAATAAGAAGAAATTTTTTCATAAGTTGCAACTCAAGAGTTGAGTTGATCATTGATGTTCTAAGCGCGCCTATTCATTGGAAAATTTTTATAAGTCATTAAATCTCGGGACCCCTAAATATTCTCATATTTGACCAAATTTTGCTGACATGTCTATCTGGTCCAAAGGAACAAGGGCATTAATGTGGAACAAGGATTTCTTCAACTTTATAATTACCCCCATTTTGGTCCACACTAATATATATATATATATATATATATATATATATATATAATTTGGGTATTATAAGGGGGTGAGTTAATGAGTAGGGAAGTGCGAAATAGCGTATATACCCACATTTTTCTTTTGCAAATTTGGTTTCGTAACTAGTCCCTACTCATATTTTGAGGTGCCACTTAAAGTGAATCCCTCAATCCCGAATAATTTCAATTGGTAAGGAAATTGTAGCAATCCCAAGTATTGTATCTGCATAATGGTGAAAGTGCAAATGCTGTTGTTTTAAAGGGGCTCTATTCCTCTGCAGCGATTTCTCCATGTAATTGTTGTTTATTTTCCACGAGTTGTCATTTGCTCTTAGCACACACACACACACACACACACACACACACACACACACACATATATTATAATATATATATATATATATATATATATATATATATATATATATATATATATATATATATCTGGAGGAGCTTCCGCAGCAGAAAAGTAAACATGATGCTCAATTTATGGAAGAGTCTAGTCCTACTAATAATTGAGTATTGTTCAGTACTCACAAGCCCACACAGAAAAAGACATTGCGAGCATTGAAGCTATACAATAACTTTTACGTCTAAGATAGAGGAAACGGAAGGTGAAGACTACTGGTCTCGACTACAATCCCTGGAACTCTACTCACTTCAAAGAAGGCGCGAACGGTACACAATAATATACATATGGAAAATACTTGAGGACTCTGTCCCTAACCTCAGAAATGAAATAGAAACAAACTGGAATGAGAGAAGAGGCAGATTTTGTACGGTTCCAGCTGCGATGGGACAAGGAGCCATGAAAACGAGGATGGAAAATACCCTCAGAATACGGGGCCCAAAGCTTTTCAATGTCCTTCCAAAAGAAGTGAGGAATCTCCAGCACACCGACCTGAATAACTTCAAGAACCAGCTGGACAGATTCTTGTGTGTGCAAAGTCCCTGACCAGCCATGCGTGGCTGGCTACGAGGCCTCGTAGGCCTCCTGCCCTCGCGAGGGCAGGAGGAGATCCGAGAGCAATTCCCTCCTTCACCAAATCCCGCAAATGAGGAGGGATGCTGCAGAGGGGTCGACCGCAGGTCGATCCTAAACCGTCGTTCAAACTCAAAAAAGTAAGTAATATATATATATATATCTATATATATATATATATATATATATATATATATATATGCTCAACTTTCTAGTATTATAAGTCTTTAAAAAACTAACTGGGGCTTATTTTAAAGCCTGAAGCCTTTACAGTGGTAATCGGGACATCTTGCCACAGTTTAGTATCCCTCTTATTTCAGCAGAGTCACGCCAAGGTAAAGATAAAAATGTGTGGAACGCCGGTAGGAGAGAAGATACTGTGCATTAGGTCTAAGTTAAGTTGTCGAAAACAACCTATTCAATTTCCAAGTTCAAAAGTCGCAGTTTATCGAAAAATTGTTGATACTAAAGTCTAAGCACGTGCTAGAAGTGTTCTCCCACTTCTTGGATACAAAGCTGGACACGTTGACGCATGTTCGATTCACGAGCTTTAGAGGCTCTTGGCCAACACCAGGGCAAGGTTGTACAGGAATAGGGACGCAGCACATTTCTCAGGTTTCCTAAACTGACATTTTAAACTGTGCCACACAATTTTGGCATTCTACAGAGTCATGCATGATCTCATGTTTCCTGCTGCCGTTTCCCAGAATTTCTTTATCCAGACCTGTCCATGATGATTAACTAAAATGAGAAGTAATATCAAAGTGTGACGAAATGTCTTGTATACCACTCTAAAGAGGAACCCCCAAGCTTTAAAAAAGGCCCGTATAACCGGTTACCATAAATCTAATATTCAAAAAGTTACGAATTTTTAGGTTAAAGGTGCCGGTAATTCTAGGACACCCTGTATGTGCCTTCAAAATGAAATTGGACATAACTTTTTATCAGAGCGAACATTTTTTCTTTGACTTTTCGAAACGGCTTTGAAATGAAGGATAAATAATTAGCAAATCGTCTTCAACTCGAAATGAAAAAAAGTGTTGGAGAACTTTTTCCTATTAAAAATCTCTTCTGAATGCGGACGTGAGGAAATTTTAAACCTTTTTGTAAAGTATCCTTGATAATAATAAATAGTCGTATATGTATTTTGTTCCGTGTCTTCATTATTTCATTATGCCTCATTATGGGAGAAAAGTTTCATTGCTTTACACAAAGCACTCCTTACCCCTATACAACCATACATAGTACGAACAGCTCGCAGCAACATTGCTAACTACTGTACAAAGGGGGTTAACGTACTAATGAGACCGGTACGTGGCTCATCACTAGAAGCAACAATACTGTGTGTTGTCATAATCCAATGAACAATCTGATTCCTACCCATTTTTCGTGTGCATTGCAGACACTCCTGTCTTTATAGGTCCGGGTACATGATTCACCAATTTATGTATATATATAAATTAATAGGTTATAAAAACTTATTACAAGTAATTTCTGGTAATAATTGCGTACCATAAAATAATTATTGAGGAGGAATGCGTTGGATTTAAGCTAAACGTAGGAGCAGATTTTCCATTTTATATTTATGGTTTTATGAACGTCATATTTTTATGATTTCAAGAGTTCGCCAAAAGATTTTAATATATATATATTAATATATATATATATATATATATATATATATAATATAATATATATACACACACACAAAAACTTGTTTTAAAGTTGATTTCAAGTAATATTGCTTTTATTTATTTTACTCTGTCTTGGGTACGTGAAACATTGCGGAGTTTCAATGATGTTCTAATGCATTATATATCTCGTTTTTTGGGCACTTTTTTCCGTATGATAGCTACACACACACACACACACACACACACACTTCATTTAACGTTAATTAATATTGTTTGCACCATTATAAACACGACCTATTCGTATGTATGAGGAATTGTATTGTGACGCACATGTGGTTTAAAGATAAATTATAAACGATGTCGAATGTGTCCCAATGTTACGTATGTAATTTATTTTAAAAGCAATAATATATTTATACGAGTATTTTATTAGTTTGAAAATGACATTTAAAAGTTCAGTATACAGATTTACTTCATTTATATCCTATTATTATTTCATTAAAATAATGAATTTTTAATTATTTTTATTTGCAGGTTCGAAGAATTTTTTAAATTTTGAAATAAAAAAAATTTTTTCCCGCTAAAATTCTAGATTTTATTCGGAAGCGTGTGTGTATAATGGAGGTTAATTGTCTTATTTAAACTGTATGTACTCGTAGATAGATAAGTGCATAGGTAATTGGATAGATAGATGGGTTGATATACATCGGTAGATATAGAAAAAGATACGGGTAGGTAGGTAGGTAGTCGGGTATATATTGCAGTGGAATAAAATAACGTATTGTATTTCTTTATATGGTATAGGTGAAGTTGAAAGATTGTTATGAATGCGTGTTTACTATACGAGTTTGTAACAAATTTCACATCTTACTCATACATTATATGGACTAGGTTGTTAAACATTAACCACACGTAGTTTATAGAATTTCATTTGTTCCACCATGCAACCGAATCGGCGTCCTGTAAAAAGCGGGTATATATATATATTCCTTCTTGCCCCTTTTCACTACAGACGCCCAAGAGATTCCTGTTGATGTAGTTCGCTATTTAGAGTTGTAATTCAAGTTAGATTCACTCCTTTAGTTTTCTTGTGAAGATAATTAGGACATGCATACATACATACATACATGAACTCGTTTCCCAATGGATTGGGGTGAGAAGGCAGAAATAGTTCGGATGCGAAAGACAAAAGTTAGTGAAGAAGAGAAAAGGTACCAGAGACTAAAGCGCGCACATCCGTTCAGACACGCATCCTGGTAGACCAGCGCCGTCTACATGGTTAAATTCCATCGTACGCCAAGCGTGGCGCCGCTCCCAGGACTTGTCAAGATAATTAGGACGCTTATTTTAATTATAAATTAGCTCGCATAGTTTTATTCACAGTTTGGATATCTCGTTTTTGAAATTGTCCCATATGTTCGATATATAAGGGTACATATACCCATAATATGACACCTTGTTTCGACTGGTATAAAAGGAGGTTATCCGAGACACCATACCCTTAAAGAATTAATTTTGACTGTGCGGTATAGATATTCGTTCAAAAGTTACCTTCATGAGAATAAAACTTTTTTTAATGGAACGTGGCTTTCATAACACCAGTAGTGGTTTGTGCGATGTGTTGGTTTCGAGGTCGTGTTGGAAATGGATGGGTGAGAAATGTGTGTGTGTCTCATTGTCTAAAATCAAGCAATTTGTAAATTGACTGAAATTTTAGGCAGTGTCAAATTGTGATACACACAAAACCTAACCTAACCTTTCTGGTAATGCTGCATAGCCTGCCTGCCCACTGGTATTTTCCAATTTCTTTAACAAGGCTAGAGTAGGTTAGGTTAGGTTAGGTTAGGTTAGGTTAGATTAGGTTTTCTGTATATCACAATTTGACACATTGCCTAAAATTTGTCAACTTACAAACTGCCTTATTTTATGCATTGACTGCAACATATTCAGTATATACACTGAGCGGCAGAAAAATCGGCCCACTTGGAATATCGCAAAAAGCAAAAAAGTGGGCAAACTTCTCTATAAAAGTTTTAAAATTCGAAAATATAGTCTATGAGGCAACCAAATAACGAGACAAAACAACATCAGCTGCGAACACACTAGCTGTAACGAATTTTCGAATTCTTCTAAGAATTCGACAGGCTGACATTCAGTTGCTCTTAAACTGCTAGTGCCACTTTTTTCTTCCACTAGTGGGAGTAGGCATTTACGTTTAGTAACAGATAGACTTCTAATTCTTTTGGGTTTTAGAATTAGACATTTACAATGGATTTGAGTGCCGTGAACGTCGCAAGAGTCGTCGCCCTAATTGAAGATGGTTGGAGCCAGCGTTACGTCGCCTATGCGCTAGGAATTACAACAACAACAACGGTTCGACGTGTCTACCAACGTTATGTGGAGACAGGAGAGTACACCCGAAGACCAAGATCTGGAAGATCGCGCTGCACATCTGTCCGTGAGATCGTTTCATCGTCTTGAATGTTTGGCGAGATCGTCGCTTGACTGCCACAAACGTCCGCAATGAGCTGGAAAGGTCTCGAGACGTCAGTATATCGGAGCGAACCGTTAGGAGGAGACTTATGAAAAGTGGCTTGCATGCTAGACGTCCAGCAATGGGCCCGAAATTGCTCCCACACCACCGCAATGCTCGTCTTGCTTTCGCTCGTGAGCATGTCAATTTATCAATTGGACTATGGTCCAATGGGGACGAGTATTGTTCACGGACTTTCTCTTGTTCTTCTCCACACTCATTCCCGTCCATCGGATGTTCGAAGATTAAATCTTGATTGGCTAAAAACCTAACCTGGCCAAAAGCCTAACCTAACCTAACCTTGTTAGGAAAGTTGGGAAATACCAGTGGGCATGCATGTGCAGTATTACCAGAAAGGTTAAGCTAGGTTAGGTTTTGTGTGTATCACAATTTGACACTTGCCTAAAATGTTAGTAAGTTTAAAAATTGCCTGATTTTACACACATTATATATAATGCCCTATTTGGGAGAATTTCGATTTGTGATTGAGTGAGGTCCGTAGCATAATGGTAGAGCGTCCGACCGGCAATTGGAAGGCCCTGGGTTCGATTCCCAGGCGGTTCGCCTCATTTTTCATTATTTCGTTATCTCTCCTCCTCGTGTGCAGAAACGTTCCTTAATACTTATGTCGTTTCTATTCATATATATATATATATATAATATGAGAGAGAGGGGAATGGATGGATGTAACCGTTTGATACAGGTGCGTATTGCAGTGAAAGAACATCCGCCAAATGAATTAGTTCCATTTCGTAAAAATATTTTTAGTATTGAAATGATAAAGGAAACGTCACTTGTATTGTTCCAATTGCCTTTCGGCTTTTGTTCAAAATGAGACCAT
This sequence comes from Bathynomus jamesi, assembly GCA_023014485.1. Taxonomy (NCBI): domain Eukaryota; kingdom Metazoa; phylum Arthropoda; class Malacostraca; order Isopoda; family Cirolanidae; genus Bathynomus; species Bathynomus jamesi. The sequence continues at coordinate 398,083 of JAJOZX010000183.1, forward strand.
TTAACGTTCCATTATTCGAGAGACGAGTCTTCATACTGCTGCCGCAGTCCCATCAAAATTCCTCCATCAGGTTGTTCGCGTAGTCACTTTCAATTCGGTGTTGGTGTATTTTTTTGGGGGAGTCTTTTGTCTTGAAAGTAATAATAATTTTAACGGAAATACGTTAACTTTTAATATTATTACCTTCATGAGGAGGAAGTTCCGAGATTATTGTAGTATTAAATTTTGAATTAATATTCGTATTAAAAGATCTCTCGGGTGTTATTACCGAACTATTATTTACTCGTAACTAAATTCAAATTTACTAATGCTTAATATAATAAATAGCATTACTGTTATTATTAATATTAATTTAATTATAGGACAATGTCATCATACTTTTATTTTACAAAACAAGTGAGAATTTTGTTAAGTGCTGAGTGGTGTTGGTGATGAAAGGGATGAGAAATGTGATGATTTGACGCTTATGCCGAATTTAAAAAAATAATAATATATATATATATACACTGCTTATCGTATAGTTGCTTCAGCAAGTTTTGCATATCGAGTATAAATTTTTAATACTTTTGAATTTCGTCGCATTTATACAATTTAAAAGTAATATTTGTCATGACCAAATTGTTTATCAGTAAATAATAAATATAATTTTATAAATTGCTTTTGAATTTAAAATATATTTTGAAAATAACGGTATAATCAGGTTAAGATCAGGAGAGGAAAGAGAATATTCCCGATGTAAATTTATTAAACGAAATAAAATAATCAAAAAGATACAACACCGTGATTAGAAGTGTTGTTGTATAAAAGGAAATAAAACGAACTGCATTTTTGCCAATAAATAAAAAAAAAACCAAAATAAAACGTTAAAAAAACAACAAAAGAGAGAGTTAAAAACAGAAAAAAGTAAAAAGGTGAAGGACGTTTTGCCTGGAATGTACGAGTTGTAGCTCCTCCGCTGGAATGCGGCCTTGTATACGTCACACTAAGTACTACGAGAGTGCGTTCGTTCGTTCGCTTTGCCTTTCTACGAAGACTGTTTCGACACTTTTGGTGCACAATTCTCTCGAAGATTTTTGTACACTGTGTCTCTTCGTCACTTGTGTGTGTGTATGTGCTTTTTTCAGGCCTGACTTTTTAAAATGGCTGGAATTAGACACGAAACTTATTTTTAATGTGTGTTATTTCGATTTCAAATAGATAGTTTAAAAGTTTTAAAAAACCTCAACGTATTTTCGAGTTTTGTCGAAATTTTAAAAACCAAAAATGTTAAAGCTTTGTTATATCTAACATTACGTGACTGGTTTTTCAATTATAGAAAAAGAATATATATTACGTAATTTAAAAAAAAAAGTGATTATGTTAACCCTGAACTAAGGATATAAACATTTAGATAAAAATGAGTGATTATTTGTATGAGAAAATCGTACGAGTTAAGTGATAATTTTCCAAAATAAATTAAAGTTGAAAATTAACATTCAACAGTAAAAAAATAAAGAATATATACACAAGCTTACATTACTGTCCAAATTGATACAAATTATTGTCTTCGTAAAAGAAAATTTTTGGATTTATAGCGAAAATTTCCTCAGTTCTGCCGAAACCGGAAATGCTTTTAAAATTTACACAAATTTACAAGAGTAATCACTACAAAAATGCTAAAAATTAACCAGGTGTGAGTATATTTTATATGTATAATTTATATGTATATTTTATATATATAATATATATTATATATATATATGTATTGTATATATGTGTATATATATATATATGTATATATATATATTTATTTGTTTTCCGTTATTTTAAAATTCAAATTTCAGCTTTATTAAATAAACATAAATTGCTATTTTTAATTTTTTTTATATTAAATTTTGAAGTTTGGTTTTGCTAAATATGCTCATTATTTCCTCTTTCCGGCCGCAGAGGGACTCTTCAATGCTTTTTTTTTCCACGTTTAAACAAGCAAATATTTGAGTATTTGTGGTATGGGTGTGTTTGCATATACCCATTGTTTGTATGTATATTGGCGCCGTATATCTCAACTATATATATATATATATATATCGTAAAGAACGACGCTTGTATAGGAGATATTCCGCGCAAGACGAGAAAGAGAAAACAACAAATGAAAAAATGAAGTACCACCTGGGAATCGAACCCGGGATCTTCCGATTGCCGGTCAGACGCGATACCACTACACCATGGATTTCACTCTTCCAAATGCCGTAATTCCTCTACATACTCGCAGAAACCAATGCCCCAAGGGGGCACCTCCCGCATGCCGAAACATTATATACATTCAACTGCAAAGAACACGCAGTATAAATAACGTAAAGAACGACGCTTGTATAGGAGATATTCCGCGCAAGACGAGAAAGAGAAAACAACAAATGAAAAAATGAAGTACCACCTGGGAATCGAACCCGGGATCTTCCGATTGCCGGTCAGACGCGATACCACTACACCATGGACTTCACTCTTCCAAATGCCGTAATTCCTCTACATACTCGCAGAAACCAATGCCCCAAGGGGGCACCTCCCGCATGCCGTAACATTATATACATTCAACTGCAAAGAACACGCAGTATAAATAACGTAAAGAACGACGCTTGTATAGGAGATATTCCGCGCAAGACGAGAAAGAGAAAACAACAAATGAAAAAATGAAGTACCACCTGGGAATCGAACCCGGGATCTTCCGATTGCCGGTCAGACGCGATACCACTACACCATGGACTTCACTCTTCCAAATGCCGTAATTCCTCTACATACTCGCAGAAACCAATGCCCCAAGGGGGCACCTCCCGCATGCCGTAACATTATATACATTCAACTGCAAAGAACACGCAGTATAAATAACGTAAAGAACGACGCTTGTATAGGAGATATTCCGCGCAAGACGAGAAAGAGAAAACAACAAATGAAAAAATGAAGTACCACCTGGGAATCGAACCCGGGATCTTCCGATTGCCGGTCAGACGCGATACCACTACACCATGGACTTCACTCTTCCATTGGTTTCTGCGAGTATGTAGAGGAATTACGGCATTTGGAAGAGTGAAGTCCATGGTGTAGTGGTATCGCGTCTGACCGGCAATCGGAAGATCCCGGGTTCGATTCCCAGGTGGTACTTCATTTTTTCATTTGTTGTTTTCTCTTTCTCGTCTTGCGCGGAATATCTCCTATACAAGCGTCGTTCTTTACGTTATTTATACTGCGTGTTCTTTGCAGTTGAATGTATATAATGTTACGGCATGCGGGAGGTGCCCCCTTGGGGCATTGGTTTCTGCGAGTATGTAGAGGAATTACGGCATTTGGAAGAGTGAAGTCCATGGTGTAGTGGTATCGCGTCTGACCGGCAATCGGAAGATCCCGGGTTCGATTCCCAGGTGGTACTTCATTTTTTCATTTGTTGTTTTCTCTTTCTCGTCTTGCGCGGAATATCTCCTATACAAGCGTCGTTCTTTACGTTATTTATACTGCGTGTTCTTTGCAGTTGAATGTATATAATGTTACGGCATGCGGGAGGTGCCCCTTGGGGCATTGGTTTCTGCGAGTATGTAGAGGAATTACGGCATTTGGAAGAGTGAAGTCCATGGTGTAGTGGTATCGCGTCTGACCGGCAATCGGAAGATCCCGGGTTCGATTCCCAGGTGGTACTTCATTTTTTCATTTGTTGTTTTCTCTTTCTCGTCTTGCGCGGAATATCTCCTATACAAGCGTCGTTCTTTACGTTATTTATACTGCGTGTTCTTTGCAGTTGAATGTATATAATGTTACGGCATGCGGGAGGTGCCCCCTTGGGGCATTGGTTTCTGCGAGTATGTAGAGGAATTACGGCATTTGGAAGAGTGAAGTCCATGGTGTAGTGGTATCGCGTCTGACCGGCAATCGGAAGATCCCGGGTTCGATTCCCAGGTGGTACTTCATTTTTTCATTTGTTGTTTTCTCTTTCTCGTCTTGCGCGGAATATCTCCTATACAAGCGTCGTTCTTTACGTTATTTATACTGCGTGTTCTTTGCAGTTGAATGTATATATATATATATACACACACACACACACACACACACCTCGCATCTTAGCGTCAGACAGCAGTCTACTAACAGTGAAAGGTTAGCGAGATTAAAGTCAGTTAATCCATACAGCTTTCTGACATCCCCTCTCCCCCAACCCACCCTACAACAACTCACAGCCCCGGAAACCCTTTTTACACCCCACAACGGAAAAAAAAAATTCCTTAATAAGGATTAACATCTAATCTTAAAAGGTTAACTAATTTATTTAATTTTCTGTTTTAAATGTTAAATTTGGATTTTGAGTCGAGAGTTTTGTGCAATTTTGCCACTGGTAATGTCTGGGATTAGTTTTTTTAGTCGTTTTTGTAAATTAATGAGAGCGTGTGTATATACAGTATATACAATATATACACACACACACACACACACACACACACACACACAGTGTATATATATATTACACACTTTTCAACCTTTCAAAGGTTCCGTTTCTGTGCGATGATTCCTCATTTCACGAAGGTCAAGCTTGTCGCCCCTCCTCTCGAATTGGCCTGGTGAAGTAGCGAGTTAGTTTCTTGTACTCTCCACCTCACATAGCCAGGTACGCCCGGCTCATCGGGGGTTGTTCTAAGCCAGGCGACTAATCTTCTTTTGAAGATGTCCACCGCAACACCATTCGTGTTCCTTAGGTCTTTGGTCAGCTGATTAAGCGGTTTTGGTCCTCTCACAACAAAACTATTTTCTTTCAGGGTTAACGATGTTCCCTGTCTAGCCTTTAATTTGGGAACACGGCACAGTGTTCCTTTTCTACTTTCCACCGTTGTTTGGGGAGTTACAGGGTTCAGAGTAAGATTAGGGACTAGTTTCTCCATTATTTTCCAAGTGTAAATAATGGTGTATATCTCTCTCCTCCTTTCCAGTGAATATAGGTTTAATTCGCGTAACCTTTCCCAGTAATTTAGTTCTTTGCACCCATTGATTTTGGCTGTGAAGCTTCTCTGAATCCCTTCTAGCTGTCTAATGTCTTCTTTTTTACATGGGGATGTTAGGAACGAACATTATTCCAATTTGGGTATGATCAGTGTTTTCAGTCGAGGAATCATTATATTCCTATCCCTTCATTTAAAGGTTCTCAGTATCTGTCCAGTTACTCTCTTTGCTCTGTTTACTGCTATCTTATTTTGTGTTTCAAATTTCGCATCATCAGTCACTACAACCCCTAAGTCTTTTGCTTTAGAATTTCTCTGAATTTCCTGTCCATTTGGGGTATAATATTCCTTGAATTTTAGGTCTTCTCTTTCTGTACCTTAACAGCTGAAATTTCTCAGTGTTAAACCTCATATTGTTGTCTTCCGTCCACTTGTAGATTCTGTTCATGTCGGTTTGTAGAGATCCTGTATGTATGTACGAAATGTGTGTGTGTATATATATATATAGGGTGTCCCAAAAAAACTATATACTCTTTATAGCATCATATATTTTAGAATTTAAAAAACCAAACAATATATTGTTATGGCAATTGCCAATGAAAGGTAAATTAGTAATCTAAGTGATCAAAATGTTATAGCGAGTTGTTTGCATATAAAATTTAATTAACTACGCCAAGTGCTCAAAATGTTCTCCGGCGGCATGAATGCACTTTTGAATGCGTCGACTAACTGATTCGCAGACATGGACTAATGTGGATGCTGTGATGGTCCCGCACATTTCCCTAATTGCATCCTTAAGGTGTTCGAGTGTTGCAGGTCTTGTACCATAAACTGCATCCTTCAGGTAGCCCCACAAGTAAAAATCAAGTGGAGTCAAGTCCGGTGAACGTGGAGGATACTCAATGCTTGCTCTTCGTCCTATCCAACGGTTAGGCAACGTTTCATCGAGGTACCTTCTGACATCACAATGATAATGAGGGGGGCTCCATCTTGTTGAAAGTAAAAGTCGTCGTTTCCAAACAACTTCCGAACTGCAGGTATAATTTCTGTCCGCAGCATGTCGAGATATGCGGCACCGGTAACTGTCCCATTAAAGAAAAATGGCCCAACCAAACCCCTGGATGATAAACCACACCATGCTGTTAATCCTGGTAAATTAACATGTTTATCCACATAAACGTGTGGATTATCAAGTGACCAGTACCTGCAGTTGTGTCGATTTATTGTGCCATTCAGCTTGAAGGTAGCTTCATCAGACCACACGATTTTGTTGTGTTGAAAGTGCATTCATGCCGCCGGAGAACATTTTGAGCACTTGGGGTAGTTAATTAAATTTTATATGCAAACAACTCGCTATAACATTTTGGTCACTTAGATTACTAATTTACCTTTCATTGGCAATTGCTATAACAATATATTGTTTTTTTTTTCTCAATTATAAAATATATGATGCTATAAAGAGTATATAGTTTTTTGGGGACACCCTGTATATATATATATGATATATAATAATGACCGATGATGCGAAATTCGAAACACAAAATCAGAGCGATAAATAAAGCAAAAAGAGTCGCGGGACAGGTACTAAGAACGTTCAAAAGAAGGGACAGGACAGCAATGATTCCCTGCTAAAAACACTGATTATACCAAAACTTGAATACTGCTTAGTTTTAACGTCCCCATATAAAAAGAAAAAAACTAATAAACTAGAAAAAACTCGGAGACATTTCACAGCAAAGATTGATGGCTGAAAAGAGCTCAACTACTGGGAAAGACTACGTAAACTAAATCTGTACTCCCTGGAAAGAAGAAGAGAGAGGTACACCATAATCTGCATATGGAAAATGATCGAGAAACTGGTACCAAACCTAAAACTAAACCCAATTACCATTCAAAAAACTGGAAAATAGGAGAGGCAGGATGTGTAGTGTTCCCAAATTAAAGGCCCAACAACACGGGACCTCTTCAACACTGAAGGAAAATAGCCGTCCTGGCTCAGGACGGTATCAGATGAGCCGGGTGTACCTGGCTATGTACGGTGGAGAGCGCAAGAAAGCAACTCGCTCCTCCACCAAGCCAGACCTAGAGGCGGTGCCACCAGCTTGACCTTCTGAAAAGTAAATAAATGAATAACGATTAAGTAAAGGAGTGAATAAATGAATAAAAGAAAAAATTAGTTGCCAAAAAAAAAACCAAATTTCTTTTATTTTTGAAACAAGAAAAGTCTTCAATTTTAAAACTTAAAATTTGCATTTAAAATTTATTTCCAAATTTTCAGATATCAAAATTTTGAATTTTAAAAGATTCTGTCTCTGTCTCTGTCTCTCTGTCTGTCTCTCTCTTTTATAAGTTTTCCTTGTATGTACTGAGTTTTATTTAACTATTTGTTGATTGTATTAGTGTGACGTTTTGTATCGCAAATGGAACTCGAGAGAGTCCATTAAAATCCATCCTTTTCCACGCTCGAAATCGAGCAACGAGAAATTTTATAATTTGTAATTTGTTCTTCCTTGTTTGCTCTTCACTCTGACTTTTAATTAAATTTAAAATTTAAAACTACCGCCATATATATATATATTATATATATATATATATTATATATATATATATATATATATATATATATATATATATATATATATATATATGGCGGGATGGAGACCAAAACTGCGTACAGTATTGCAGTTGAGGTCTGACTAGTGAATTATAGACACATTACAGTCTCCTTGTTCCGAAACTGGAACTGTCTTTTAATATAACCTAATATTTATAAGGCCCTCTTTTCGACTTCTGCACAGTGCTTCGACGGTTTCAGATCATTGCTGAGATAGACTCCTAAGTCTTTCTCTAGATCGGTCTCAGTCAAGTTCCTTCCCAAGAGAGAGTAATCGGTTTTTGGGTTTTTATAACCTATGTGCATTACTTTACATTTGTCCAAGTTGAATGGTATCTGCCAAGTCGCAGACCATTCGCCCAACTTGTCAAGATCATTCTGAAGCGTTCTTACGCCCTCCTTAATACCTACACTACTTCCTAATTTCGTATCGTCTGCAAATTTGGAGACTGTACATAGTAGCCCGACGTCTATATCATTAATATAGGTGATAAAAAGTAAAGGACCCAGAACGGAACCCTGTGGGACACCACTGGTGACGGGCCCCCACTCTGAAGCCACTCCATTTATTACCACTCTCTGCTTTCTATCTTGTAACCAATCCTCCTCAATCCAGTTGGAAACGAGCCCGGTGATTCCTACTCCTCTGATTTTAGCCATCGATCTCGCGTGAGGGACTTTGTCAAAGGCTTTTTGAAAGTCGAGATACACTGTATCTATTGCCCTATTTGCATCGTATAGTGTATGCATATTATGAAAAAACTCTAACAGGTTTGTCAGACAGGATCTATGTCGCCTAAATCCATGTTAAGAATAAAAAATTAGATTGTTAGATTCAAGGTGATACACAACACGTTTTGTAATGATGGATTCCAACAATTTATCGACAAATAATGTTAAACTGATCGGGCGGTAATTACAAGAATTTTCCCTATCACCCATTTTAAAGATTGGTGTTACATTTGCTAACTTCCAGTCGGTTGGAACTTCCCAAACTCGACTGATTGTTTGAATATGGTTACGAAGTCGTCAACAACATTGTGGCTAACCTCTTTTAATACCCTTGGAAGAAATAAGTCGGGACAAGTTAATTTGTATTTATTCATCTTATCAATTAATTGCTGTACCTCATTTCTCGTAAAACTTATGGTCTCTACGGGATGGTCACAGTCATATGTAATCCGAGGACTTGGTATTTCAATTGAGTCTTCCTCCGTGAAGACTAACGAAGAACTCGTTTAACGTATTAGCTAGATCTTTATCACTGATTTTCAGTACGCCATTTCTATCTTTTAGGGGACCTAAAGAATTTACAGAATTAAATTACCTTAATTACATTAATTAATTACGTACAGAATTTTTAATTGGTTTTGTGCTATTAACATGGGCAAAAAATTCTTTCGGGTTAACTTTACAGAGTGAGCCAACTCTTGCTTCTTCATCACGTTTGGCTGATCTAATTAAGGACTTAACTCTCCGACGTAGGTTTATATAGTTTTCTGAATTAGTCTGGTTGAAATGTGACTTAAGTATTTTGTCGGCTCTATTTCTTCCCGTAATAGCATTGCTAATTTCGTTGTTAATCCATTTCGGCGACTTTGTTGACGAGGAAACTATTTTAGTGGGTATAAAAGTGTTCTGTCATATTCTAAATTGATCCCGATATGAGCTCCAGGTGACATTGGCATCCTCACTTATAAGAACTTCAAGTGTGTCTAAACTACTTCGGAAGCTTTCAAAATTTGCTCTCGAGAAATCTCGTCTTTCACGAGTCTTTTTGCGTGTATTAACTGGAACTCTGAGGTCAAACCTAATCAAATTATGATCACTGTTACTCAAATTTTCACCAATAGTCAAGTTGGAGACTAGGTCATCTTCGTTCGTGAATATGAGGTCCAGTTTATTATTACTCCTTGTAGGACCGTCAACCCATTCACTTAATAAATTACCATCGACAAATTCCAACAGTCTTGAGCCCTCAGCATCAGCTGAGAGAGAGTTACAAGGAGTTACAAGGAAAAGAAGTACCTCAAAAGGCCTTGCAGCCCATACCGAGGAGGTACCAATGGCAACGGGTGCCACGGAAAATTTTCTACACGCTCAAATAGTGTGCAAGATTTGGTCTAACCTTTTCTTGAACTGATCCACAGAGGAACTGTTCACAACTTCTGAAGGTAACCTGTTCCATGTGTCACAGATCTTATATGTAAAGTAATTCCCACACACATTAGTCCTAAACCGTTTCAAATCCAACTTCCAACCATTGTTGCGAGTTGGGTTATCATTTAAACTAAACATGCTTCTAAAATCGACATCGTTGAACCCGCGTAAGAGCTTGAAAACCTCGATGAGTTGACCGCGCAGCCTCCGAGTTTCCAGCGGCGAAAAGTTCAGGGCGCGTAACCGTCGATTGTAGCCCATATGCCTAACGGAAGGGATTAATTTTGTGGCCCTCGCCTGCACTCGCTCCAGCCTCTCAATATCTTTGCTGAGGGTGGGCGACCAGAACTGCACAGCATACTCCAGGTGCGGCCGAACCAGGGAGTTGTACAGAGAGAGCACAATCTCCTTGTTCCGAAACTGAAATTGCCTCCTGATATAACCCAACAGCTTCTGAGCTTTCTTTTCCACCTCTACGCACTGTTTGGTAAACTTAAGGTCGCTGCTAATTAGCACACCCGTCCTTTTCCAAATCAGTCGCCTCGATATTACTCCCCAACATCGAGTAGTCCGACTTGGGATTGGCGTAGCCAATGTGCATCACCTTGCATTTACCCAAGTTAAACGGCATTTGCCATTTTTGGGACCACTCTCCTATCCTACCTAGGTCCGTACGCAGTTGCTCGATCGCCTCCGGCGTCCCAACATTGGCCCCAAGCTTGGTGTCATCAGCGAATTTGGCGATCCGACTGACGATGCCACCGTCTATATCATTTATGCAAATGATAAACAACAGCGGCCCCAAAACGGAACCCTGAGGTACCCCACTAGTGACCGAGGCCAATCCGAACTAGCCCCTTTAATTACAACCCTCTGCCGCCTATTCTTCAGCCAGTTTTCAATCCACATACCTACTTCCCCACCGATACCCAGCGCGCGCACTTTCGCCATTAGCCGGCGGTGAGGTACCTTATCAAAGGCTTTCTGAAAGTCGAGATAAAGTATATCAATCGCCCTACTCTTAACATACTCACCCAACATGACGTGGAAAAACTCGAGCAAGTTGGTGAGACACGACCTATGCCGTCTAAACCCATGTTGGGAATCCACAAGCAGGTTGTACGAATCCAAATGGTCAACGATCCTATCCGCTATTATCCCCTCTAATAATTTACCTACAATTGAAGTGAGACTAATGGGACGATAGTTCCCTGGACTTTCGTGATCCCCTTTCTTAAAGATAGGGGTCACGTTGGCTTCCCTCCAGTCACCAGGCACCTGGCCCGTCTCCAACGATTTATTGAAGACTGTAGCCAGGTGGGGAGCCACCTGGTCGCGCACCTCTCGCAACACTCTGGAGAGAAACTGGTCTGGCCCAGGAGCCTTAAACGCGCTCAGTTTGTCTATTCTATCGGCAACGACTGTCGCGGTACATCGAACACTATCCAGGCCAGCACCTTCGTGCTTCACGCCTGGCTCGGGGATGAGAGAGAGAGAGAGACTTAGACTTTTGGAATACAGTCGGTGTATGGTAAATACTTTAAATAAACTTCTACAAAATACAGTATACAAATTGTTCCTTACTGAAGTTTCTTGGAGAAAGAATTTGGGGGAAATATTCCAAAGGCGAGGCTTATGGCGAGACATTTTATTATACATGTGCAATGTGTCCATAAAGTCGAGCATCATAGAAATAAACAAATTGTTGTCGGTAAATGTTGCCTCTGATCCTGCACTTTATGAAAACCCAGAATATATGGATAGCTAATCCGAGTAACATATCCTCGTGTTATTCCACTGCATGACGAGTCCTCAAATGACACCACCTTGTTTACATTTTTAATTTGGGAGGGAGAGGGGGGGGGCGAAACGTTTTCACACCCACTCTTCCAAACTGATATTTTGAATCCAATAAAAGTCCAAAATTAGAAACGTTGGCAAAATAATACGGAGGTGGAATAAACACGAGTAAATTCTAAATAGTTTTCTGGAAAATTCATTTTCAAAAACTAATAAAAATCAACGTTTCACTTTCGAAACGAGCGTAAAACGAACAGTTTGTATGTATATTACACTGTGTACGGTCGATTACGAAAGTCAGGATGCACTGGGTTGTAAGGAATAGGCGTTGTCCACTGTATCTTAACTTTTGAAACCGATGGAATATGGGTTATTACGCATTGTAGTACATCTTAAAACCATATATTTTTAGTAATTGTTACAATATTCAAAATTTCTTAAGGATAAATGATAAAGTATGCGACACCGAATGCCAATCCGTATATAAACTACGTGCTTTTTTAAGTTATCGGCAAACAAGCCGTTTCAGCCAATCACTCGTTTCAAAGCGAAAAGCTGGAACTTCCTTTTACCATGGTGTCGAACCCGTCGATTTGTCAATGTGTGCTGCTCGGTCGATGGAGACTATTTTAAGGAATTTTGTCCAAATATTCGTGTTGTACCCGGGATTCGATTGCGGGTCCTGTGCTCCGTATGATAATCTTTAATATCAGTTTCGTATATTCCATTACGAGTACATTATTATAAATAATATTTAACATGATAATGAGGAGGATAATGTTAATGATGATGATGGTGATAATATAAAATGCATTTAAGACATCGTCAAGGCAGTAGAAACTTGACCAATAAAAGTATTTTAAACAGTTTAAAATTGTTGACCTTTTAAATTTTTAATTAAGTTCAATCTGACCTTTTGTAATTATTTTTTCCCCCAATTTCAGGTACAAATCAGTCCTTTCAACTCAACAGACTGAAACCACACTTAGGCAAGTACTTGATTCAATCTTACGTTATATATATATATATATATATATATATATATATATATTATATACACACACACACACTACTTATTAGCCTTTGGGGGCAGGACGTCTAGGACAATATATATATATATATATATATATGGGAATGAACTCAGAATTGTTCCCTGAGTTTTTTATGATACACACAGACCGTGCATGGAACAAGGAACTCTTCTGGGATAATTAAATCCACTATAGTCCGAATAAGTAATGGTAAATGACAAATACCATAGTTTTTCTTTTTCATGATGCAAGCCCGACGTGGGCAACGGGTCTCTCGCAAAGAGGTCCCATAAATATAGCTTCCCTCACCAGCTATCTGCAAAGCAGACAGGATCCAGCTTTGGGACATGGATCTAGGGTTTAAAGCAGCCTAGCCCCACTACATTTAGAACCTCAATATAAGTAAAAGACTCGTTGCATTCACGTCGGATTGAATAAATCAAAGAAAAAAGGGGTAACTATTATATTTTTAGCCAAAACCAAAACTTAAACCTCAACTGGCAGAATAAAAAACTCAGGGAACCATTCTGAGTTCATTCCTACCATGAAACGGACATGTTATGTGCCTTGAAAAGTGGACGCTCAATTCTGCCAGTTGAGGTTTAAGTTTTGGTTTTGGCTAAAAATATAATAGTTACCCCTTTTTCTTTGATTTATTCAATCCGACGTGAATGCAACGAGTCTTTTACTTATATTGAGGTTCTAAATGTAGTGGGGCTAGGCTGCTTTAAACCCTAGATCCATGTCCCAAAGCTGGATCCTGTCTGCTTTGCAGATAGCTGGTGAGGGAAGCTATATTTATGGGACCTCTTTGCGAGAGATCCGTTGCCCACGTCGGGCTTGCATCATGAAAAAGAAAAACTATGGTATTTGTCATTTACCATTACTTATTCGGACTATAGTGGATTTAATTATCCCAGAAGAGTTCCTTGTTCCATGCACGGTCTGTGTGTATCATACTGTATATATATATATATATATATATATATATATATATAAAATATAACCTTGGTTTAGCTTCTGCCCGAATTGTTCATTCTGACTGTCAAACTTGTCACCCCACCTTAGACCTACAGTTTAATGTGGAATCCGAACCACGCTTCACCAGCAGCCCAGCGTCTTAACCACTAGGCTACTCAGGGTACCCATTTATCTACCAACCAATTTTTTTTTAGTATGTGGAAAGATGAACAGCTGGGTTTGCTGCGCGCCTGCCTTCCGTCATGAAGGCGCATATATATATGTATATTGTATGCGTGTGACCTGGGGGTGAAATAAAAGGGCGTCTATTCGAACCCTTATTTGGCACTTCTGGTGCCAGTGCCATCAATAGCAAGTGTTTTGAACCATTCGACACTTTTTCTCTTGAAGTGGTAAGATGAGTTGAATGGCGTCGGTTCAATATGTGGTTTCCTCCTCCTCCTGCTGGAGGGAAAAATAAGACTTGTGCTCCTTTGGGAGTATGCATAAAGGCTTATTATATATGCTGTTTACGTCGACTTCTCGAAAACAGATCAAGTGTTCTCGAATGTATGTATGCGGCCTTGAACGAGACCATGAACGATTTGTCATAACAATTGGATATAACTAGATGTTAATCAAAGCAATATATATTTTTTTCTTTCAACTACTTCGGTTATAGAGGTTATACACGTGACGATTCCCCTCGTGGCGACGGTATGATGGAGGAGAGTGTTGTTTCTCCTTTCTGAGACGCCTCGTTTCAGTTAAAAATGTCCACCTCGATATCCGTCTGGCGTTTCATATATTACCGCTCAAAAGTTTGGAAACGCCTGTAGTTTTCTCGTTCATGTTTCACACTTGATGATAAGGCGTCGTATCGTGTGTGAAATCGACCTATGTATCCGTATTATATCTACAATACTTAATATTTTAATTTGCTCCTGTTCATTTTTGCTTTTCTTTCGGAATAATTGTCAAAATGTCCCTAAGAGGAGATATAAATGACAATAAAATGGACATACTAAATAGAGGGGGCCGGTTTGGCTGATGCTTCAGTCGCTGAGATTGTTCATGTCTCACGAAGAATAGTGTGGAAGGGTTTTCACCAAGGAGGGGCACTGACAAAACAATAAATTACATCAAATAAGCGCAATAGTGAGCAAAAACTAATGCTGAATCAACGTGACAAAACAGCATTGTCATGAATTGTGAAGCGTGACCGGAAGTCTACAACACCAAATCTTATTTGTTTAGTTCTCTTCTAGTTATTTTTACTGCAACAGTGCATGGTCGTCGTTGCTCTGGACAGATTTTGGTGAAGTTATCTTTCGTTCACAGTTTGCAATTCATTTCGTCAATGTTGCTTTCTGCTCACTATTGTGCTTGTTTGTACCTTTTCCATTGCCGTCTATGATGTCATGACCTTGGAGGCTATAGTCCCCTTGAAACATGGTCTATCCGAACAGGCACCTCTGCTCTATATCATTCATGACCATTGTAGGGTAATTTAAATTCCTTCTAAGGCCTATTTTTATATTTACTCCTACAGAAAAACAAAAATCAATCGCAGCATATTAAAATATTAAGCGTTTTAGATCTAATAAGAGTCCATAAATCGATCTGATAAAGGATATGATGTCTTATCATGAACTGTGAAACAGGAACGAGAAACCTACAGGCACATCCAAACTTTTTAGCGGTAGTGTATATATAATATATATATATATATATATATATATATATAATATTATTATGCTCGGCATGAGACAGTTATATTTTATTTAGAATGATGAACAGCTGCAAAAATATATATATATATATATATATATATATATATATATATATATATATATATATATATATATATATATATATATATATATATATATATATATAATATAATGAGTATATACAGAAAAATAAAAAATAATAAAATGTTGGAGATAAAGTTAAAACCTTAAACCTTAAAATACGTTGTTGAAATCTCAATGGAAGGTTCCATTTTTAACAAGACACAAAAGGCGAAGAAATCTATGGGAGTCTTTTGGTGAAATTTTTTTGGAATATTTTGGGAATGGCCGTGAACACAAAGTGGAGCAAATGAAAAAGGAGAAAGATGTGTGTGTGTGTGAGAGAGAGAGGAATGATCAACAGAACGAGTGTTGATGCTGGGCAAAAAGTCAGAAGAAAATAGAAGCAAGAAAACGAAACGTTAAATGGAAGTCAGAAAAATCTTTATTTGATTGCCATTTGGTTTACGCGCACTTTTTCAGTCTTACAAGAACTCGTTAATTGGATAGTGTGTGTGTGTGTGTGGTGTGTGTGTGTGTGAGAGAGAGAGAGAGAGAGAGAGAGAGAGAGAAGGAGTTACAAAGACAAGAGGAAGCCTCAAAGACCTTTCGGTCCACTCGAAGAGGTTCCCGTTATTAAACTATTCATTTTTTTTAACTATTCTAGCAGTAGTACAAAAATTAAAAAAGCATAAGGCTCTCTCTCCGCCAGAAGCAGGTGCGGAAAAAGGTTGAAAAAATACCTTGACCCTGGAAAAGTAGCCAAGGAAATTTTACAGTAAAGATAAGAATATATAAGCTAGCTCTACAATTACGCCGCCACACAAATTGTACACTAGATAGCATCGTTGTATAAATTAACCAGTAATATACCCGTGCCGATCGCGCATCAACTACTTTGTATCATAACAAAAGCCTCGAACATATGGAAACAAGAATTAAGAACAGAAACCTGGTTTCCCACACCATGTCCCTCATCCGTCACGTGCATCTAGCGAGAGAGAGAAATGCAGAAATGCAACTCTACTTCACCTAATTCATGCGATGCATTTTTTTAAAATTTTTGAGAGAGAGAGAGAGAGAGAGAGAAGTAGTTGCGTTATAAAAATATTGCGAGTGAAAACCTAATTGAAGTAGTTGGCGGAAGATGGTAACTCGTTATCACTCACCACTCATCACTCATCACTGTTATGACTATATCGTTGAAAATCTTGCTAAAAGCCACCCTTCCACAAGTACTTCCTCCTCAACTATTTTTTTAATTAACCTTTGGTTAGCTTCCGCCCGAATTGTTCATTCTGACGAAGGTCAAGCGTTTCACTCCACCTTAGACCTACGATTTAACGTGGAATCCGAACCACGCCCTACCAGCAGCCTAGCGTCTTAACCACTAGACCACCTATTTATCTACCAATCACTTTCTTTGTGTGGAAGAATGAACAGCCGGGTTTTGCCGCGTGCCGACTGCCGTCACCGGGTCTCGAACCCGGGGCCGATGGATTCGTAGTCAGCAACGCTAACCACTACACCACCTCAGTTAATCCCAATAAATAAATCCGAATCGGGTCTTTCTGCGATTCTTAAATGAATCCAAACGAATCCAAATCCGGCGACACACAAACAAAACGAGACAGTGAAAAGGCCACGGAAATCCCGTTACTTTAATAACAGGAATAACAACGTTTCGCTTCCACACTCCAGGCAGGTACTCCTTGCACGATCACAAATAACACACACACACACACACACCATATATATTTCCACACATGTGTATATACATATATATATATATATGGGAATGAACTCAGAATGGTTCCCTGAGTTTTTTATGATACACACAGACCGTGCGTTATAGAGTTCCTTGTTTCACACACGGTCTGTGTGTATCATATATATATATATATATATATATATATATAAAATCAGGTTAATGGCTTGTGAAAGAGAAAGCCGTTGTAAATTGTGCATTTAATTAATTAAAGCCATTAGTAGTGTTTATTGTTTAATTGATGAGTGTCATTTCGATACAAATTTCACCATTCCATTATGCGAGTAATAATATACAGTAAGTAATTATATATATATATATTATATATATATATATATATATATATATATATATATGCGCCCCGGTGGTGTTAGTGGTTAGCGTCGCTGACTACGAATCCATCGGCCCCGGGATCGAGACCCGGTGACGGCAGCCGGCACGCGGCGAAATCCAGCTGTTGATCCTTCCACACAATAAAAAAGTGGTTGTAAATGGGGTACCCTGGGTGGCCTAGTGGTTAAGACGTTGGGCTGCTGGTGGGGCGTGGTTCGGATTCCACGTTAAACTGTAGGTCTAAGGTGGAGTGAATAGCTTGACCTTCGTCAGAATGAACAATTCTGGCGGAAGCAAACCAAAAGTATATAGATATATTAATGTCGGTGGATGGGGATATATATACTACACACACACACTGTACACACTTTGGTAGTGTTTCTTTTTCCTTATCCCCTTTTCTACGAGTAGGTGACTCGTGTTGCTTCGCTGCCTCTACAGCCGAAGTGTATATCGCTTACAGGTTCTTCAATCAGAGCTCAATCGGACTGCAGGCGTGTTAGGCTTATGCCCTCGTCTTAAGCGTCCTTTTTTCCCGACGCCGTTGAGAGAAAGACTCGCTTAATTTTCGTGAAAAGATAGAAACGAGACGTTATCCTAAAAAGCATTTTATTTCACTGGATAATGCACTTCACACAAAAATGGATTAACAGAGCAGAATTTGTTCAATACACTCGTTTTAGAGCAGGGGTGTCCAATCTTTTTTCATGAAGGGCCATATTTCAATTAATGATCCACACCTCGGGCCAGTGTGCAAATTTTAGGTAAAATTTTATTTTAAAATTAAATTTTATCGAAATAAAATATGACTTTAGATAATGAATTTTCAGTATCCGCCAGCCGGGCCTGATACAAATCTTTGGCGGGCCGAACTCTGGCCCACGGACCCTATGTTGGACAAGCCTGTTCTAGAGGATTTTACAAACGAACTCTTTAGAGGACTTAGACGACCGACTAGACTCTAGAGTCTAGAGGGTTGGGCATACCGATATTCATTTGCCCTTAAAACCCTGGGTGACAAGTTGACAACTGACTTTTGAATCCTTGTGTACTTCGTCAACCATTACGTTGCCCGGAGAAGTCCCTTGGTGTCACGTTTACAAGAGATTATTAAAGTTGCAAATTTTTAGTCTAATAATAATGATACCAAATAAATTATAAATTTTGGTTTTATAATTAACTCTTTTATGTGACTGATCTAAACTGAAGGGAACATTCACAATTTAGGCGTCGTCCTTTTAAAATTATAGATTTGGCATCACTGGAGAGAGTCGTTAGGCTGTCAAGGGGTTGCCAGATATCTACTGTAGACATTAAGTCAATTTCTAAAGTATTAAAGATTAAATGATCAGTATCTTAATTTATAAAACATGGAGTAATATCTTTAAATTTCAACAAATTTTATTTCCTATGGAAAACCATATATATACAGGGTGTTTGAAAACTTTCTGTACAAATTGTAATGGGGGATAGGCAACACCAAGACAAACCCTTTTCGTCTATAAGTGTATGTCCGCCGACGTCACCATTCGGCGCGAGAGGGCGCCGCTGCAATTGGCTAAAAGGTGAAGTGGGCTAGACTCGCGCTTGCCGCGGGCATTCTTAAATCGGACGTAGTACGCGTAACATGGAGCGCTTCACGACTGCTGAGATGGCTGACATGCATATGGTGTATGGGGCTGCCAATGGAAATGGAAGAGCTGCTGTGAGGTTGTACCGACAGCGCTTCCCAAACAGACGTGTGCCAAACCACCAAACGTTTGCGCATTTGCATCGGCAACTGCGAGAAACTGGAACATTCCATGCAAACATGCATGACACTGGTCGGGAGAGAAACGTGCGCACTCCTGACATGGAAGAAGAAATCCTACGGCGATTTGAGGACAATCCAAGCGCAAGCACGCGAGGTGTTGCACGTATCCTCGGTGTGAACCACGACCTGGTCTGGAGAGTGTTGCACGAGCAGCAGTTACATCCGTTTCATCGTCAGAGAGTCCAGGCATTACAACCTCGGGATTACCCTCTTCGTGTGGAATTCGCACGCTGGTTTCTGCAGCAGACAGCGGTGCAGCCTAATTTTCCGGCTTATGTGCTGTTCTCAGATGAGGCCTGTTTCACACGTGAGGGTGTGTTTAACATGCACAATTCTCACATATGGGCGCACGCAAATCCACATGCTACACGGGTTTGTAATGCCTGGACTCTCTGACGATGAAACGGATGTAACTGCTGCTCGTGCAACACTCTCCAGACCAGGTCGTGGTTCACACCGAGGATACGCGCAACACCTCGCGTGCTTGCGCTTGGATTGTCCTCAAATGGCCGTAGGATTTCTTCTTCCATGTCATGAGTGCGCACGTTTCTCTCCCGACCAGTGTCATGCATGTTTGCATGGAATGTTCGTTTCTCGCAGTCGCCGATGCAAATGCGCAAACGTTTGGTGGTTTGGCACACGTCTGTTTGGGAAGCGCTGTCGGTACAATCTCTCAGCAGCTCTTCCGTTTCCATTGGCAGCCCCATACACCATATGCATGTCAGCCATCTCAGCAGTCGTGAAGCGCTCCATGTTACGCGTACTACGTCCGATTTAAGAATGCCCGCGGCAAGCGCGAGTCTAGCCCACTTCACCTTTTAGCCAATTGCAGCGGCGCCCTCGCGCCGAATGGTGACGTCAGCGGACATACACTTATAGACGAAAAGGGTTTGTCTTGGTGTTGCCTATCCCCCATTACAATTTGTACAAAAAGTTTTCAAACACCCTGTATATTAGTACTGATAAAAAGTTTGGAAACACCTGTACAATTTATGTAATTTCTCCTTATTAACCAATAATTATTTTGGTAGGCTAATGTCTGTTCCTATAAATAGACATTGTTCTAAATGTACAAAATCTAGTAATTTATATTAATTATTTAACCCAATCATATTTCGTTATATTAATCAGGTTTTTTATTTTCTATTTTAGGACTAAAACCTGATTAATATAACAAAATAACGAAATATGATTGGGTTAAATAATTAATCTAAAATTTGTACATTTAGAACAATGTCTATTTATAGGAACAGACTGAAATAACTATTGGTTAATGAGAAATTACATATATTGTACAGGTGTTTCCAAACTTCTTATCAGTACTGTGTGTATATATATATATGTATGTGTATATATGTGTGTGTGTATATATGTATATATGTATGTGTGTGTATATATATATATGTATATATGTATGTGTGTGTATATATATATGTATATATGTATGTGTGTGTGTATATATATATATGTATATATGTGTGTGTGTGTGTGTATATATATATTATATATTAGTATTCAAATACCTTTAAAAAGAAGGTTTCTTGCCCCAGTAGTGAGTGATGGCACTATAAGTAACTTAACGCCAAGAAAGCGCCCTAATTAGCGACCCTTCAAATTTAATGGACAGATCTTGAAGGGCGGACGTCATACGCAAATTGGCTTTTTTTTTCCCCCCCCGTTTTTTTTTTTTTTATTATAAAAATGGTTCACATTTATTTTCACCACTGAAAAACTTTTACATTTCTTTATTTGCTTGGTTCTCTCTCTCCTCTCTCTCTCTCTCTCTCTCTATATATATATATATATTATATATATACAGGGTGTCCCAAAAAAAAACTATATACTCTTTATAGCATCATATATTTTATAATTAAAAAAAAACCCAAACAATATATTGTTATAGCAATTGCCAATGAAAGGTAAATTAGTAATCTAAGTGACTAAAATGTTATAGCGAGTTGTTTGCATATAAAATTTAATTAACTACGCCAAGTGCTCAAAATGTTCTCCGGCGGCATGAATGCACTTTTGAATGCGTCGACTAAGCCTGGCCTTGTTTTATCAAAGGCCTTGTAATGGCGAAGCCTATGGACCGAACGTAGTCTAGTCACTCACTAGCTTGCTTCGGACTTAGCCTACGCACTCATTCCACGATACAAACTCTACAGCATTCAACTTTATTCAGTTCAGCAAAAGAACCCATGTTGCGTAAACGTTTGACACTGGAGCAACGAAAAAGTGTTCTGAAATGGTATTGGAAATTTGAGAATGTGTCCGAAGTCCAGCGGCAATGGATCCGGGAATTTGGTACAAAGCCACCGACACGTCTCGCCATTACGAGCATCCGTGACAAGTTTGAGGCAGAGGGATCTGCTCAAGATATGCACAAGCGAAGATCTGGACGACGCAAATTAAGTGCGAGTGATGAAAACTCCGTTTTAGTGTTGCAAAAATTTAATCGATCACCACAGAAATCAGTTAGGCAATGCGCCCGTGAGACCGGAATCAGCAAATCAGGTGTTCATCGGATTTTAAAGTCGGCAAAATGGAAAAGCTACATTCCAAGTCTGTTACACGCCATGACTGAAGATGACCCTGATCGCAGACTCGAATTTTGTGAATGGTTTCAGTCAGTGGAAGCCGAAGACGTACAGTTTGCCAACAAAATCGTGTGGTCTGATGAAGCTACCTTCAAGCTGAATGGCACAGTAAATCGACACAACTGCAGGTACTGGTCACTTGATAATCCACACGTTTATGTGGATAAACATGTTAATTTACCAGAATTAACAGCATGGTGTGGTTTATCATCCAGGGGTTTGGTTGGACCATTTTTCTTTAATGGGACAGTTACCGGTGCCGCATATCTCGACATGCTGCGGACAGAAATTATACCTGCAGTTCGGAAGTTGTTTGGAAACGACTTTTACTTTCAACAAGATGGAGCCCCCCCTTCATTATCATTGTGATGTCAGAAGGTACCTCGATGAAACGTTGCCTAACCGTTGGATAGGACGAAGAGGAAGCGTTGAGTATCCTCCACGTTCACCGGACTTGACTCCACTTGATTTTTACTTGTGGGGCTACCTGAAGGATGCAGTTTATGGTACAAGACCTGCAACACTCGAACACCTTAAGGATGCAATTAGGGAAAAGTGCGGGACCATCACAGCATCCACATTAGTCCATGTCTGCGAATCAGTTAGTCGACGCATTCAAAAGTGCATTCATGCCGCCGGAGAACATTTTGAGCACTTGGCGTAGTTAATTAAATTTTATATGCAAACAACTCGCTATAACATTTTGATCACTTAGATAACTAATTTACCTTTCATTGGCAATTGCTATAACAATATATTGTTTGGGTTTTTTTAAATTATAAAATATATATGATGCTATAAAGAGTATATAGTTTTTTGGGGACACCCTATATATATATATATATATATATATATATATATATGTGTGTGTGATATATACTGGTGCAACCACTTTTTTTATTGCAGTTATTGCGCGCGCGGGTTCGTTTGTTCAAGATGGCTCTAGTTATCACGCGGATGACCTTTCAATTTTCTCAGCTTACTTGAAACCCAATTTTAATTTCGAACTTTCAACTTTAATTTACTTTCAGCTTATAAGAGAGGCATATTGCAAAGTAGCATAGAAACAACACAATCCGTCGTATAAAGTTTATTTCACTCGGTGGAACATTAATTCAAAATAAGTTCATAGACATGGGCGCCCGCAGGATTTTTTCCAAGGGGGGGGCAAAATTTAATGTATTAATAGGTAGGGGACCGGAGCAAGCAAAAAACTTTTGACCCCTTAGGAACCAGCAGAGCTGGGCAATAAATACATTGAATGTATTTAAATACTAAATACATGGGAGAAATGTATTTAAATACTAAATACTAAATACATTTTACGAATGTATTTAGATACTAAATACAAAATACATCAATTGTATTTAAATACATTTGTAAATACATTTTAAATACATACAAATTTTAACATATGCATTCACTAATTCACTAAGCCATGACACGCACACGATAAAGAAATCAACCGCTTTCGACTAAGAGTGGCACACAACTGATTGAACTGACACGTTGAAACATGAACCATGCTGTACTACACTGTCGACGCGTCGTACTGTGCTAGTACAGAACGTGTATTAAACCAGTAAAAGTATTTACATTTTTATATTTTGAGTATTTAAATACATTGTATTTAAATACTCATTAAAGTATTTAAATACATGAAAAACAATGTATTTATAAATACAGTTCTAAATACACAAATGTATTTAAATACGTATTTAAATACAAATGTATTTAAATACTGCCCAGCTCTGGGAACCAGCAGGTTAATTCTAAGCAAGTTTAGTGTTGCATTTTCTGTAATGGAAAATGCAAATGTATATTGTATATACATACAATGCACATGATAACAATCATTTATTTTATTTATAACAGAAACATGATAGAATGAAGAAAAAAGCACACTGAAGTAAATGTTGTACCTAATTTGAAAACGGTGTTTCGAGCATCACCTACTGTACACTGCTCATTTGAATAGGAATTGTAGTCGTCTGCGGTCACTACCAAAATTATGAACAACCTTTTCCATAAAATCAGTTTTGTTGGAGTTGATTTTCTCCCGGTGAACAAATAAAAAGGTAGCAACCTTTTATCATGCACACAAATAAAAATTTTCACCCTTTAGGAGGCAGTTGGATACTTTTCAACAAGTTTAGGATATAAATATTTTCTTAGAAAATATTTAATATATTTTCTTGGCATTTCCAGGGGGGGGGGGGGGGCAAGCGCCCCCCCCCTTGCCCCTACCTGCGGGCGCCCATGTTCATAGATGTAGGGGGGCCTACACTTACAAATTTTTGTTCAAATAATAAAATTGAATGGAAAAAGATATATTCAGTTACTTGGGTTGTCTCAAAGGGTTTATATAGACTCTGTAGAGGGATTTTATGGGACTCAAGAAATAGTACTTAATTCAGATTCCTTAAAATAAGAGTTTACTTACAAAAGTTATGGAAATTTGGTTTCAAAAGCCCCGCAAATTTCCCAAATTAATTTTTTTTAACAAACTTTTTAAAAGTCCTGCGCAAACTTCGCAGATTTCCTCTGGAAACAAAATCACCAAAAGATATTTGCTCACCACAAAAATTGTAAAAATAATCCTGGTAACTCAATGAACTTGGCATGCTTATAAGCTAAAATTTGGACATGTGAATAGTGTAAATTCAAAAGGTGCCAAACACTTTCGGGTATTATTTTCAGTCTTTCTTGCCGACTACCACCTCACGTAGAGGAGGAGGTGTGAACCATAACCTGAACTCTTGAGAAAAAATATGAAACAGTGAAACTGAAACAGTGAAATTCAAATTATTCGAACGACAAAGACACTTTAAAGTCGGCTTATAAAATCAAACCGTGCTACATTTTTCAGGGATTTTGCGACATTTCACCTTTTGAGGGGTATGATTACAAATGAAGCTAGAACTCTAAGTCACACAGACTTAGAGACTTCGCCTTAAGCACCCTAAATGACCTATCAAAATAAATTTTCATTACATGGTCATTTGTACAAACGCTACTGATCTTCTATTGGTCTTGTCTCCAAATTCGTTATACCTAAGCTCCTCCTTTTCGTAAGAAAAAATTAAACCACAATGTCCTCTCAGAGGATTTTACTTGGACGAGGCTAATCGAGCTTTTGACATGTAACAAGTGAAACCGATCCTTAACCAAGAACACAAAATTTACAAGCTCCATAATGAAAAAGCCTAAAGCTAAATTTTCCTTCCCCTTCACAGATCAATTGCTCCTGACCTGATGTATGCCCTTTCTCTGATAACGCACTGAGCCCTTCAGCCCGATCTCGGGTATCGCATTATTTCACTTTTCCGTGTCTTCATTTTAAAGATTTGTCACGCGAAATTAAAACCATTTGAAAATCACTTCCTCCTTCACTTTACGATCTTTATTTACATTTTGATATGCGATCTAAACATGCAAATTTGACGTTACGACTAATATATATATATATATATTATATATATATATATATTTTTTTTCCAACAACGGCTTACAATCGACCTGCGTTGGACCCCTCTGCAATATCCTGCCTCAGTTAGTGATTTGATGGTGGAGAGAATTGCTTTCTGCCTTCATTCGGACTTTACTTCATAGTCAGTCAGATACACATAGTTGGTCGGGGACTTTGCGCAGGAACTTGTCCAGTTGGTTCTTGCATTTATTTGTTTTGGGCTACGTCGTGGCCAGATGTCGTAACACCGCTTTCCGGAGATCAGCGAAGTTAAGCGACATTGGGTCTGGGTAGTAGTTGGATGGGAGACTGTCCTCCGCGCCCAGATTATGTAGGGACCCGTGGGTCGGATCCCACGTAAAGCTGTAGGTCCCCTCCGTCATATGACCTTAGATGTTCCGAAGGAGGTTAAACAATGCCAATAAAATTAATCTTTCATTTATTTAGGCTGGTGTGCTGGAGGGTTCTCAGTTCTTTTGGCCTCGTATTCTGAGGATATTTTCAATCTTTTTTTCGTGGCTCTTTGTCCTACCGCAGCTAGGATAGTAGAAAATGTACTTTTTTTCGTTTCAGTTTTTTTTTTTTCATTTCTAATGTTTAGGATATATCCTTCGAGCATACGTATGTTACTGTGTATCGCTTGCGTCTTGTTTCTTGGGAAAAGAGCTTCAAGGATTGCAGTTGTAAACAGTAGTCATCTTTCGTTTCCTCTATCTTAGACATGAAAGCCTTTTGTATTTCTTCCGTGTTCACAGTCTCGTTTTCTGTATGGGCTTGTAAGTATTGAACTGAACAATATTGTCACCGATAGGAGTAAACTTTTCCCTACTTTTAGTATGATGATTGCTTTTCTGCCATGGAAGTTCTTCCACATAAATCCCGTTGTTATTTTATAATTTTAAGGTTTTTAATTTTTATTATTTGTGTGGCTTTATCGTCTTTGTCGAGATTTTGTTTTTGTGCCAAGATCCCTTTCTACTCGGGGGTCAGGCTCACGGTCTTGGTGAAGGAGAGAGTTGGTTTTTTTTTTGTTAGTTATCCATCTCGCATTCCTAGGCACACCCAGTTGTTCATCTGTGGTTCTCCTTCAGATATGAGGATGTTTCTTGTCTGACCTTCTGGAATGATGAGCATCGTGCGTTGTTTTGATGGTCGTAGGGCTTATTTCTGAGGTTGGATATCATATTTCCAGTGTGTGGATGATAGTCTTTTTCTTCTTCTTTCCAAGGAGTACAGCCTGGACGGGTTTAGTTCACGTAACCTCTCCCAGTAACGGAAGTCTTTTAATTTTGAGATTTTCGCTGTAAAGTTCCTTTGTACCTTTTCTTTATGGGGACGTTAAGAATAATACGAGTAGTGTCTTCAACGGAGAATCACTGCATTCGTGTCCCTTCTTTTAAAGGTTGTCAGTATCTGTCTAGTTACTTTTTTTTTGCCCGTAGTATTTATTTGTACTATTTTCGTATGCGTATTGAATTTTGCGTAAACTATACTATCACTTACTTAAACTATAGCTTGACTATACTGTATACTTGACCGGATGGAATCAAAAGCTTTTTGTCTCATCAATCCCGCCTCTTACTGATTGTCTTCGATCCCTCTCTCTTCCGCGCAATGTTGCCTCACTCTCTCTTTACTCTCGCTACTATAACGGACACTGCTCTTCTGAACTCTTTAACTGCATGCCTCCTCCTTTAAGGAGACCACGCAGTACCAGACTTTTGACGACACCTTATTCATTTTCTGTCCAACTCTCTACTGCAAGGGTTAATCAGCATTCTCAATCTTTCATCAACCGGTGAACTCTGGAACAATCTTCCTCAATCCATCTTTCCCCCTGTCTATGCCTTCCACTCTTTCAAACGCAAAGTGTCCAGGCATTTCGAAATCCTTGGACCTTGATTTTGGCTCTTCTTCCTCTATTGGAGGGGGGGGGGGGGGGGGGGGGGGGGGGGGGGGGGGGGGGGGGAGGGAGGAGACGTTTTCGCGGGCGTTCGCCCTTAGCCCCTCTTTCCTGCCTAAAAATAATACTGTATATTATACTTTTTCTGCAGTTATCTACAAACTGAAGACACATTGCCTAAATTACTTTCTATATAATCTCTATTTCAATGTATAATGACAAAATTTGAATTAATCATGTAGTTAGCAAGGCAAAGCAGGTAATTTATGTATGATGCAAACCCACAAGGAAAAAGAAAAATGATTCCAAGGCCTTTCGTGTATTCAGAAGTACACCTCGTCGGGAATGAAGGGAGAAGGCGAGATGACAAAAATATACAAGCGGGACAAAAAAATAAAAAGATTAGCACATGATTAACAAGAGTTGATTAGAGGCGAAAGGTATTTTAATAGGATATTGTCAATTTTATATATTCCCACACTGTTATTGAAATTATTTTTAAAATGGATAAATGCACATTCTAGAATATTCCTTTCAATTATATCTGTTTTTAACGAGTGCTTTAGAACTATCCCACTTGATACTATGATTACATCTATACATATGGTTAAACAATGCATTAGAATTATTTGCTGTTCTACACGCATATTTATGCTGTTTTACTCTAATATCTAAAATTTTACCCGTTTGATCTATATATACTGAGTCACATTATGTACATCCGATCGAATACACACAACCAACCACATTATCTGGGCTATTCTTTATTAGGCGTGATTTAATAGTATTATTATACTTAAAGACTACACTGATACCAATTGCTTTAAGTAAAGTCGGAAGATATTGAAAATTTACATCGTAAGGTAGGCTAAGGATATTTTTACGCTCAAATTCCTTTACAGTTACACTTATAATACCTATTCTTGGCTTTCCTAAGGCAGTTATCTAAAAATGAAATAGGATAACATAATTTAGTACCAATATTCATGATATTGCATAACTTGGAATTTAAAAATTCAGGACTGACCACTCTCAATGCTCTAAGAAACATAGCAGAGAAAATAGAAGATTTAATCGAGGGATGATGGTCAGAATAAAAATGCACATAAGAGTTATAAGAGTAGGCTTACGATAAACTTCAAATTTGAACTGATTAAAGCATCTCCAAATTTTTAGATCCAGAAAAGATAAGCTTCCATCATTTTCTTTTTCAACCGTGAACTTAATAAATGAGACTAAATTGTTGAGCCTACCAAGAAATAAGTCAACATCCAAATTATTAGGCCAAAGGCATAAAATATCATCTATATACCTGTACCAAACAAGGTTAAAATTAACAATAGGCAAAATTCTGCCTTCAAAAAATTCCATATATAAATTAACTAATACTGGTGAGAGGGGATTTCCCACCGCCAATCCAAACGACATAGCATAAAACTTATTTTCAAACTGAAATTTACAATCTTTGACGCAAAGCTTAATTAACTCAATAAGAGTTGTGTTGAACAAGGAAAGAATATTCAGATATCTTATCTTTTAAAAAATCAAGTAGGTCATCAACAGGGAGGGACTTTTGTGAATAACGAGCATACATCAAAACTTAGCAGTTTGAAATTAAGGTCATTAGGAAACTTCAGTTTGTCAATAAGATCCATGCTGTTTACAATATGAGACTTGGAAATAGAGCCAAGTAACGGCGTTAATAAACTAACGAACCATTTAGATAGCTTATAGGTACGGAGCCTACTGAGCTAACAATAGGCCTCATGGGATTAACAACTGTGTTTTTTTACTAAACCGTACAAATATGGTAGTGACGGATTGATACTAAGAAACTGCTTTAGAAAGCCCATTATAGTTATTTTTTTAAGTATTTCTCTTAATTTTCTGTTAAACATTTTATTAACATCCTCCAGTGGGTCTCTGTTTAGACTTGGTTTGTCCATATTGCGGTCACTCAATAAAGTATTCATCTTTTCAATGTAACTGTTTTTGTCCATGATGACGATCGAATTAGATTTGTCCGCTTTTGTAATACGTAATGAATGTTATTTTTAAGTGTTTTAAGGCTTTTTCAAACCTCAAAGGATAATTCGATTCATACCTCGTATTAAAAGCATTATACACACACCCTTTGGCTAAGTCACCATTTTCGGATATATTACTGTTTTTCAAAATTGATAAAAGACTTAATAATCAGTAAACTGCTGGGCTTTTTTGGGACAGAGAATCTAAGCCATAACCTAACGGTTGAAAAAGAAAATGATGGAAGCTTATCTTTTCTGGATTTGAAAATTCCGAGATGCTTTAATCAGTTCAAATTTGAAATTTATCGTAAGCCTACTCTTATAACTTTTATGTGCATTTTTATTTTGACTATATCACTGGTCTACAAATTTTGAAAAAGTTTGTGCTTCGTAGATAAAATGTTTTTCCTATTATGGATTTTGGGGTGCTGAAAACGAAAATGACCATAAAAACAGTCGATTGGCTACAGTTTCCAAGAAAATTTAAGTTACACATTTTGCGTATATGTATACCTTATATTAGCAACATACCTGTATAATGCAGTCACTTATATTGATTCAACCCGTCGCTTCTTTGCTTGTCTCTTTTATTCGACTTCTGGAGCATCTCTTGTTATTGTCCAGCAGTAGTCTGCTAACAATGATGGACTCCATTTTCCCTGGTAGCGTTTCTCCATCGCTGAGATATCCTGGTGGAAACGTTCACCATGTTCATCGCTGACTGCTCCGCAGTTGGCCGAAAAAAATTCCAGGTGCGAATGGAGGAAATGTATCTTTAAAGACATATTGTAGCCCATTTTTTGATAGGACAACAGCAGGTTTTCCACCAGCTCCCTGTAATTGTCAGCTTTGGTATTTCCGAGAAAATTGGTTGTTACTAACCGGAAAGCATTCCACGCTGTCTTCTCCTCACCACCTAGGATACGGTCGAACTCCTCATCTCTAAGAAGCTCGCGGATCTGTGGACCAACAAATACACCCTCCTTGATTTTTGCTTCACTGAGCTTTGGGAATTTACCACCGAGGTACTTAAAAGCTGCCCCCGTTTTATCCATAGCCTTAACAAAATTTTTCAGGACGCCCAGTTTGATGTGTAAGGGTGGTAACAAAACCTTGCTCGATTCTGCAAGTGGAGGATATTGAACATTTTTTGTTCCAGGTTCCAATAATCCTTCTTGATGTAATGAGAAGTCCTAGCCCGACTCTCCCATTCACACAGAAAACAGCAATACTTTGTGTAGCCCGGCTGCAGTCCAAGCAAGATAGCAACAACTTTCAAGTCACCACAAATCTGCTACTGATGTTTGTCATAGTTTATGCTGTTCAAAAGTTGCTTCATGTTGTCATATGTTTCCTTCATGTGGACTGCATGACCAACTGGAATTGATGGCAAAACGTTGCCAACATGCAACAAAACAGCTTTTAGACTCAACTTCGATGAATCAATGAACAGTCTCCACTCATCAGGATTGTGAATAATGTTGAGAGCTGCCATCAGACCATCGATGTCGTTGCAAGCTACAAGGTCACCTTCCATGATGAAGAATGGGACAAAATCTTTTTGACGGTCACGAAACTTACACACACTAACATTTTTCAGCGAGGAGATTCCACTGCTGAAATCTGGAGCCCAACAGCTCTCTGCCTTACTCTTTGGCAGTTCTAAATTTCTGATAAGGTCGTTTAATTCATTCTGAGTTATCATGTGCGGTTTAGAAGATGTCAAGTTATAAACAAATTCAGGGTCTTGTGAAGTTAAAGGCTCACAAGTTTCGCAGGTTCCTTCATTCTCCTCGTCCTCTGACTCCAGGGAGAATGAGTGTGGGGGCGTATAGCAGAGGGTATATTCGGATATTGTAAAACCCACTTTTTCTTCTTGCAAATACCTTTCTTTACTGGAGGCACCATGCAGAAGTAACAATTGCTGACATGATCTGTTGGTTTCCTCCACACCATTGGCACTGCAAAGGGCATAGATTTCCTTTTCTGATTCAACCACTGGCGAAGGTTTGTTGCACAAGTATTGCAGCATGAGTGTGGGGCCCAGCTCTTGTCCTGATCTCCAATCTTACAGCCAAAATAAAGGTGATAGGCTTTCCTAATCACGGCGGTTATAGCACGCTTTTGTGATGCAAAAGTCAATTCTCCACAAACATAACAGAAGTTATCTACACTGTTCACGCAATTACGAGGCATCTTTGTTCAAATTAGGCTGAAAAAAATTCAGTTTCAAAAGCAAACACTAAAAAGAGTTTGACAAGGGTGCACTGTATGACTTCCGCGAATGAACTGATGCTGTGGCGTAATATGTAGACGCCTGTGACACATCGACGCCTTGACTCTACTGCGCATGCGCGTAGTTATATTTTTTTATTTTAATAAATTAATGTAATTACATTGCATTTTAATAATTTCAAATTAGGTAAGGTTAAGTTAAGTTAGTATTCCATTTATATTAATATCAAAAACATTATGGGAAGCGATATGTTAAAATGATTCAATCTATTTTTTAATAAATAATTTACAAATACATAATGTAATAGATAAATTTAGAATTACATTTTATTGTATATATATGTATATATTTACATTAATTTATTAAAATAAAAAAAATATAACTACGGGCATGCGCAGTAGAGTCAATGCGTCGATGTGTCACAGGCGTCTACATATTACGCGACAGATGCAGTCCAGTTAGTAGGGTGCAGGGTTGCCTGATATCTTTATAAATAGAGCCAATTGGCAATTTTAGGTATCATTTTCATATTCAGTGACCCAAAATTAGTAAAGATTGACTACTTTTATTTCCGAAGCATTTTGGCTGTAGACCATTGAGCTATCATCCATCCCTCGATTAAATCTTCTATTTTCTCCGCTATGTTTCTTAGAGAATTGAGAGTTGTCAGTCCTAAATTTTTAAATTCAAAGTTATGCAATATCATGAATATTGGTACTAAATTATGTTATCCTATTTCATTTTTGAGTAACTGTCTTAGAAAAGCCAAGAATAGGTATTATAATAGTGTAACTGTAAAGGAATTTGAGGGTAAAAATATCCTTAGCCTACCTTACCATGTTAATTTTCAGTATCTTCCAACTTTACTTAAAGCAATTGGTATCAATGTAGTCTTTAAGTATAATAATACTGTTAAATCACGCCTAATAAAGAATAGCCTAGATAATGTGGTTGGTTGTGCGTATTCGATCGGATGTACATAATGTGACTCAGTTATATAGGTCAAATGGGTAAAACGTTAGATATTACAGTAAAACAGCATAAATATGCGTGCAGAATAGCAAATAATTCTAATGCATTGTTTAACCATATGTACAGATGTAATCATAGTATCAAGTGGGACAGTTCTAAAGCGCTCGTTAAAAACAGATATATAATTGAAAGGATTATTCTAGAATGTGCATTTATCCATTTTAAAAATAATTTCAGTAACAGTGCGGGAATGTATAAAATTGACAATTTCCTGTTAAAATACCTTTTGCCTCTAATCAACTCCTGTTAATCATGTGCTAATCTTTTTGTTTTTCTGTCCCGCTACTGTATATGAGGGGTCGCGCGTCTTAAGGCACCTAAGCGCCACCACAGGCGAAAACGTGTTTTTGATGGATATTATTTTCACCCTTCCTCTATTGCGTGGTTTGGGTTATAATGACCTTACGACACTAGAAGTATGGTTGAAAACCTTATGAAGCGAACTACTTTTTTCACCTCTATCGCCAGCCAAAAGTTCATCCAAAGTTCAGCATAATAAGAAAATAAAAAAAATTAAAAAAAATATATATAAAATATGAAAATCTATTCCAAAAGCTCATCAACATCTTCATTAGCATACTTAGAACACTAATTTAGCCAAAAATGAACGTTCTAGCTCGATTAATAAGAGATACTATTGCGAGAATATTGCTGAACTTTGGAGGCGATTTCTGACGAATTTTAATTTTGGCGCTTAGGTACCTTAAGACGCGGGACCCCTCATATATTTTTGTCATCTCGCCGCCTCCATTCATTCCCTGACGAGGTGTACTTCTGAATACACGAAAGGCTTTGGAATAATTTTTCTTTTTCCTTGTGGGTTTGCATCATTCATTCATCTTACGTGTTTAATTGTGAAATTTATCATATATATATATATATATTAGTGATGTAGCGGATGTCATTTTTTTCACATCTGCGGATGAGGATGTTTGATTTCAACATCCGCGGACGCGGATGCGGATGTCTACATTTTCGTTATTTTTTAGGATATATTGAGATTTGTTGTGTTTAACGTATATAATAAGTTATTATATAGAGAGAGCTGTAGCTATAATGTAGTATAATTGATTAATTGTACAATAATTGCTGTACTTTTCTCTGAACATATAAAATAATATCAAGCATCTAACTAATATAGAAATCAATTAGTGAATTCGTCTGCAAATAAATTCATTATATTTTGTTGAGTTTCAGCCACAATTAGAAACCATAATTGTGTTACCAGGATGCGGGACGTGAACCCAACTCAAATGCACCCCACCGACCTCTTTCCCCAACCTCCACCCTTATAGAAAGAGATCTTTAATTAGCTTGATAACTATTTATATTAAGTTTAAAGTTTTATTAGGCATATTTATAAATGAGTAATTAAAATAAAGTAAACTAAGATGTTCATCGTTTAATGTTCAAACTTAATTATAGGAAGGTTATGCTTAAGGAACATTAATTTTTCTGCCTTTTCTGCTGCCAGTCTGTTTCTCTTTTCATCATATTAATCCAGCACTGCTAAATAATCTCTCGCTTGGTACGTTTGTTGGAGGACAGGCTAAATGTTTCCTTGCAAGTTTACTCAAGTATGGATAGATATTCTGCGTATTTTTCCACCAAACTAATAGGATTGTCACATGCAGCCAGGCGTTTTTCTTGGTGATAGCTCTCGATCATTTTTACTACATCTTTTGACATCGCGTAGGTCTCGTCATTGCTGCTTGACTCAAGAAACTGAGAGACAGATTCTGTGATAGATTTGCTTGTTGAAGGTGTTGGTTCTGTCACTGAAACTTTTATTCTTTTGGTGGGTGGCGAAGCGACAGATTCAAGAGATTGAAGCTCTTCAACTGCTTTGCCAAGTGATGATTTAACTCGTTCTAATGTACTAGGTGAAAATAACTTAGCTTTGTAACGTGGATCTAAGTAGGTTGCAAGAGAGTAACTTCATACAAGAACAGCCTCTCGTCTTGTCGCTTGCATCACTTTTGCGCACAATGAACTAGTTCTATTAATATAGTAGAATTTGATAATTTCCGCTTATTAATGACATTTTATCTCAACGGTCCACATCCGCACGACATCCGCAGTCCAAAGTGCGGATGCGGACGCGGATGCGAGAAAATGTGCGGATGTTATGCGGATGCGGATGTGACCTACATCACTAATATATATATATATATACACACAAACTCAGAATGGTCCCCTGAGAAACTTATATGTTAAACACAGACCGTGCATGGAACAAGGAACTCTTCTGGGAAAATTAAATCCACTATAGTCCGAATAAGTAATGGTAAATGACAAATACCATAGTTGCGAGAGACCCGTTGCCCACGTCGGGCTTGCATCATGAAAAAGAAAAACTATGGTATTTGTCATTTACCATTACTTATTCGGACTATAGTGGATTTAATTTTCCCAGAAGAGTTCCTTGTTCCATGCACGGTCTGTGTTTAACATATATATATATATATAATTTCACTGAAACGTTAGGTTTCACATTTATTAAAATGCGGAAATGGGTTTAAAACAGAGTCGCGAGAATTCGTTCTGTATAAATTCTCAATGTCGGAGAAAACGTGTAAGAGTTATTGTGTTGTCGCGCTGTAGTTCGAGCGAGTTTGTTGGTGTATAAATATTTTACGAGCCACTCTTCGATACCTCTTCCCCTTAATTTGTTTCCGATAGTCGAAAGAACCATGCAGCTATTTCTACTCCATTTTTTTTATGACCCCAAGGACCCCGAACACCCAACTTGAACGGGGAAATAATGTGTTTACGTCCGAGGAAAGTTTCTGTTTATCGGCCTTGCTTTAGTTTGAGTCTCCCCCGAGTTCAGAATTTTGAGATTAGACTAGATGCCTCCCGAACTCGAGGGTTCTTGCCGGCCTCTCTACACGTTTATTTACGGGTCCCCATCAAATGCTTTTGCTCACACACACCACTATATATATATATATATATATATATATATATATATATATATATATATTACGCAAAAAGATAGGAGACTAATTTTATCATAATCTAAAAGTGAACATTTTTATATTGATTGAACTTTTGATTAGATAAACGGGACCGTTAGTTCTTATCATGAAGGAATTGCTGCAATATAGGGGAAGATATCAACTCTTCATTTTAAATATACGTACAAATAAACTTCTCTCTTTATTTTCTTTATTATTGCTACCACAACTACTAATTATTATAAAATAATAATAATAATTTAACATGTCCTGTAGTTCTTTAATTATAAATATTACGTTATCTTTTTCTCCTACATTTTGGCTTTATACTTTCTGATGGCGTTACTCAACGTTTCGTCCATACACGTTTGAACGTCTAAATTAATAATAATGTTAATTCGCGCTTTCATATACAAATTCACGTTAAACTTTGCTTAGAAACGTGGGAAGAAAGCGTAAAAAGAGATTAGTTTATTATTAAAATTATTTCGGTCAGAAGCACTTTAATAAAGAAATGCCAGCGTGGGAGGGACACCATTTCAGCCGTTCGGAAGCAATCTATATTATACGTCTCTCATTTTTGCTCAATAAATCTTTTTTTTTGTAATTTTGTTTGTTTTTGGGCTCCACAAAATCAAAATTATTTGAAAGGTTTTGAATTTTGAGTTAGGGGGGCGGGGTTAAGTGATCTTCACCAATGAAATTTAGGAAAATTGAATGTAAATAATGATGATGATTATGATAATAATGATATTAATATTATTAAATATAATAAAACAAAAAATAATCCTTTCATGCCGGAAGGATACTTAATTGTTTGAAAAATTCGATGCAAAAATCATCTTTAAATTATTATTTGAAGCGGGTGAAGATATTATGCACATTAATGTTCACGTACGTTGCCATACGGCATG
Source organism: Bathynomus jamesi (assembly GCA_023014485.1). Taxonomy (NCBI): domain Eukaryota; kingdom Metazoa; phylum Arthropoda; class Malacostraca; order Isopoda; family Cirolanidae; genus Bathynomus; species Bathynomus jamesi. The sequence continues at coordinate 434,445 of JAJOZX010000183.1, forward strand.
AAAGGGTTAAAGTTTAAAATGTGACGAGTTTCTTTGTCGTGAACCCCTTTTGTGCACCATTTAATGAATCCAAACTAAAATGTAATTAGATTTCTTCCTCATAAAAGTGTTGTTTCCCTATTGTCTTTTATTATAATTAAGTTACACACACACACACACACACACACACCAAAAATTTTTATAAGCTTGTTTACCACACAATTTTTCTTTTACCCTGATTCAATCAAGAAATACCCCAATTTTGCCATTGGGTATGCCGTATTATTCTCCTTTATAAATACTGAAACATAATACAGTATATATATATATATGATGAAAATAACCACGAACGAAAAAGGAAACACAGAATGGTGCTCAAGCGCTTTCGTCCAATGACATCCTCAGGAATACTGAAATAAATAACAAGTTCGAGACTATATATATAGGTCACAAAAAAAAATAGGAAAATAAAAATTGTAGGAGTCGCATACAAATTTATAAGGAAAAGCTACCAGAGTTTTAGTACTTTGCCCTTCTTGTCTAATTCCGTTCTGAACGAATTCAAAACAACAGGATCAAGCGAAAATACGCCCTGGCTAATGTTAAAATTATTTTTCCCAGGCTTTTTAGGCATTGCTAATGTACTTAAACTTTTGAATACATTATTAATGTAGTATTTTCATATGACAATATTGTGAAAAATGTCATAGTAAAAAATGGTCCTACCAATAATTCAGGCATATCTATAAAATTGGTTGTAAACATTGTGATTCCTTTTACATTGGATAGACGAGAAAGGATTTGCACACGCGTGTAAAACAGCATCATATTCCTAGAATGGGACAGTCGTCCAGTGCCCTTTTCGTCCATTTGTCAGAGTTATCCCACTGTATTGATTGGAATAATGCTTCAATTTTGTTTCACTCAAGCAACATTGTTAATAGAAATATTCTTGAGTCTGCCATTATTCAACTTACAATTAATTTAACATTAGCCAGGGCCTTTTTTTCGCTTGATCCTGTTGTTTTGAATTCGTTCAGAACGGAATTAGACAAGAGGGCAAAGTACTGAAACTCTGGTAGCTTTTCCTTATAAATTTGTATGTCCTCCTACAATTTTTATTTTTCTATTTTATTTTTTTGTGACCTATATATAGTCTCGAACTTATTTATTTCAGTGTTCCTGAGGATGTCATTAGACGAAAGCGCTTGAGCACCATTCTGTTTCCTTTTTCTTTCGTGGTTATTTTCATCATAAATATTATTCACATGTTACTTTCGTGAAATAATTTATATATATATATGTATGTAGTGGCAGAGACGTTTTCAAATACTTTAGCGATGTTCCATCAACACAAACACGACCAAGATGAGGTCACAGCGCGGCACTACTTCATGGCATGTCCTTATGCCTTGCCTCACATCTCAACTTCGTTACAAGGACTTCTCGACGCACCTTCTCTCTCTCTCTCTCTCTCTCTCTCTCTCTCTCTCTCTCTCTCTCTCTCTCTCTCTCTCTCTCTCTTCCCGAAGAACCAGTGACATGAGAGCTACCACCATCTTGTGCAGGCCCCATTTAGGCCTGGTGTCATTTACCTAACTTTATATAAAGACTAATCATTACCTCGCGCGTTATGAATATTGAAGTAATTATTATATTAGTCATTATTCCAGTGCACATTTAATTTCAACTGTAAACAACCAACTTATATTTTGTCTCATTCATAAATCATTTATTTTGTTTAATAAAGGAAGAAAACTCATTCTGTCAATCAACCTAATTATTAACATTATTTGATCTAAAAGATCATGGTGACCCCAGCATCATCACTAAACAATCAATTATAACTATTATCAATTAACCATTATTATTATTATTGTGCTAACATTACGCTATATACACGGTGAACCAAAAGTAGGTGGACAGTAGGTTGAATACGGTTTGTGTTATATTATATTATAACTATGGTGTTCATTATAACTATGGTGTTTGTATATTATATTAAATATTATAACTAAATTTATTTAAATTTTATTTTGTATTATAGTATACAAAAAAATTAAATATGTATTCTCAAAATAAACGTTATCATTTACTGTCCACCTACATTTGGTTCACCCTATATATGCAGGATGGCGCAAAAGTCGCGCATTATAGGAATTTTCAGTGTTGATTATATATTTTTTTTCTTTTAGGTAGGGGATGGCTGCGAAATTAACAACAAACGAGAGGGTGAGCCTGGTTTTAATGCATGGCACACCAGGTACTACAAATCGATGAATCGGTACAGAATTTAAGTTCTGTACCCATTCATCGATTTGTTGTACCTGCTATTCCATACATTAAAACCACGCTCTCTCTCGTCTATTGTTAATTTCGCATCCATCCCCTACCTAAAAAAAAACAAAGATATCATACTCAACACTGAAAATTCCTATAATGCGCGACTTTTGCGACACCCTTTACGGTATATATACAGGGCGTCCCAAAAAAATGTATACACACTTTAAATACTTATAAAGGCAGTGTTTATTAAAATACATTTCATTTTCAAAATGTAATAGAATCTACAGACATTATTTAATTGTTTTGTCAACGCCTGTTTTCAAACTGACGTCCGTTCTGGTCCAGGCACTGCTGATAACGCGAAGCAATGGAATCGCAAACATCACGAAACATTTCGTTTGGTATTTGTGTGCATTCTCGTTCAATGGCTGCTCTCAATTCAGCGACTGTTGCAGGTTTTATAGCGTAGACTTTGTCTTTTAAGTATCCCCATAAAAAAAAGTCTAGTGGTGTGAGGTCTGGTGAACGCGGAGGGTATTCTACGAAACCCCTTCGTCCAATCCACATCCACATCGTGCCAAGTACCACTCGCAATACTCCACTCTTCGGTCCGGATCATCTTCATTAATAGCATGGACTAATCTTGGAATGTAACTTTTCCATTGACAGCGCTTCAAAATGCGTTGGACAGACGATTCTGAAATTCCTACCTCACGACTCGCTTGCCGCACACATTTTCTTGGACTTTGGTGATACGTTTCCAGTACTCTTTCTTGCTTTGTGGGGCTTGTCGATGTCCGTGGTCTTCCGGAACGCTTCTTGTGGACATTCTGAACAGTTCCATCGGCTTCAAACTTATCTCTAATTCGAGTGATGGTAAGTCGCGTTGGTGGATCTGTTTGAAACTCCCTCCTAAACTGTCTTTGCACTTCAACTGCGTTTTCACACTTCCAGTAGCATTTTAGAATGAATTTCCTTTGTTCAAAGCTTAGTCTGACTGCCATTATTAATTCTAATGGGTTTAACTTGGAAAGAAAGAAACATCAATTGAGCTATCAGCTGTTAAAGTGTGTATACATTTTTTTGAGACGCCCTGTATATATATATCCCTGTCTCTGATTAACATGCATGCCATACAATACCCCACTGTGGGTATAATACAATAGTTTACATATTACACCTTTGTAATAGATGAATGACCTTATGGAAATAAGCGTGATAATATTCAAATAAAAAAAAAAAAGTTAACACGAGTTCAAACATAAGTCACCGTTTTTTTGAAATATCAACGTAACCTTGAATCTAGAGATAAAATTCCAACGCGTTTCATTTCCGATAACATTTCGAGATTAAATACGAGCCTTATACAAACGGAGTCCTGAATGGACGTTTTTCTCAATATATACAATGTTGAACACACGGGCGCGCGCGCGTAACCGCAACATTTTCACGATTTCAGTTGTGAATGGCGACATTTAACCTAATTATTTTAACCTAACCTTCATTATATACCTTTAGCTTTTTTCATATTTAACGATTTTTAATAAAAATGGGTAATAAATTTGTGGCGACACCGTTCATATTTTTCACGCAGATTCGTGTCACGATGAATTCTATGTGTATGCTAAAGACTGTTTTGGTTTCGCGAGGTAACCAAGAACAAAAATACATTTTATATATATATATATATATATATGAAAATGAAAGTGAAAAGGTTTGCCAGACTATATATATATATATATTACCTTGGTAACCTTGCTTTAGCTTCTGCCCGAATTGTTCATTCTGACGAAGATCAAGTTTGTCACCCCACCTTAGACCTACAGTTTAACGTGGAATCCGAACCACGCCCCACCAGCAGCCCAGCGTCTTTACCACTAGGCTACTGAAGGTACCCATTTACCTACCAACCAATTTTTATTGTGTAGAAAGATGAACAGCTGGGTTTGCTACGCGCCGCCTTCCGTCACTGGGTCTCGATCCCGGGGCCGATGGATTCGAAGTCAGCGACGCTAACCACTACACCACCGAGGTGTATATATATAAATATATATAATGTAGGATGGGCAAAAAAAAGGGGAGACCTCGAACTTTGGCTGTAAATTCCAGTTATGGTCAGATTTTAATTTTTTTTCACAACTCACAATTAAGTAAATTTCCTATACGGTGAGCAGATTTCAAAGAAAACTAATGAAAATTACGGATTTATTGAACATTTATTTATGCCACTGGAATTCTCCATTTACACTACTACTGCATTGTCGGGTCGGCAAAAAAAAAAAAAAAAGGAAGGGGGAGACCTTTTAAATCCTTCATATCTCGGCAAATACGATACATAGAACCATGAAATTTTAGTATGTTAGTACTCAATAATTTTAAGGTTTGTATGCCATCTTTTAGCATCTCCTGTTTATCGATTTTCTTGAGAAGCTTGTCCAAACCTCCTGCAGTTGGCTTACGTTAATTAAAATCGCTTTAATTATCGCAAGATTTTTCTGGAATATTCGCCATAAATCCAATTTCTCGGCTAAATTGCTAAAAGATGGCATACAAACCACAAAATTACCTAGTACTAACATACTAAAATTTCATGGTTCTATGTACCGTATTTGCCGAGATATGAAGGATTTAAAAGGTCTCCTTTTTTTTTTTTTTTTGCCGACCCGACAATGCAGTAGTAATGTAAATGGAGAATTTCAGTGGCATAAATAAATGTTCAATCCATAATTTTCATTAGTTTTCTTTGAAATCTGCTCACCGTATAAGAAATTTACTTAGTTGTGGGGTGTGAAAAAAATATTGAAATCTGACCATACCTTTGGATTTTACAGCCAAAGTTCGAGGTCTCCTTTTTTTTTTTTTTTTTTCCCACCCGATATTATTATTGTGTGTGTGTGTGTGTGTGTGATATTTCCTTTTTGTGACTGTGACATCATTTTCTGCGTGCGGCTTCCTCTGTTTCCCAAGACTTTTTGACCGAACTGTTTCGCCATCTCTTACACCAATTACACCTCATTTAAACTCCCTTGACCCTTAAAATCCGACCTTAGATACAAATACGGTGACCCATTCAACCTCTCGACCCGACTATACATACATACATATATAACTCCTGTTTCTTGAACTATTACAGCGACTCCCCACCTTTTGTGTACACGCAGCAGCCCCACCTCAATTCTTTCTATGGTTTTTTTGATAGAGATTTTTGACCAACGTAGTTCAACGGAAATTTCTGCGAACAATGACACTCACGCATTTCGTCACTCTATTGTCTTTTAACTTCTTGAAAAGCCTTTAAATACGAGGTTTAACCATCAATTAGAACGAGTTACGTCCCGTAAATAGTGAACACTAATGCTGTTTAAATAAAAATATTTAACAAGTGTTTTCGTCAAAAACTTTTTAGTTTATGGATTATTTTACGCTTTGCAGATTACAAAACAGATATTTTGAACTATGAAAAATAATAATATATATATATATATATATATATAATATATATATATATATATATATATATATATATATATATTCACATTTATTCTGGTTGAATGTTTCCTATTTTTCCCCAATTTAGAATTGTGTTTAAAATTAATGGGTATAATTTGTTATCCTTATTTACGCGGAAATATTAAAAATGTTATTAACGTTAGTTCCAATTTGATGTGGGTCAACTACGTGTCTTTAAATGTGTATGTGTGTTAAATTTTAAGTTATAAAGTATGACTAAACTCCCCCCCCTCCTCTCCCAATCCCCCACCTCCTGTAACTAACCTGAAATCATAAAATGTTGAATCATTGTTACGTTAAAGTAAAGTTTCTTGTTGATTTTTAAGAAAGGCAAAATATTAAATGGGAAGAATAATATTTTTCACGGTTCAAAGTTCTAATAACTTTCGTGTATTTTCTTTCAGAAGACTTTTAAAACTTTTTATTTTTTTTATTTTTTATTATTTTTTTTTTAAAGAAATTTCTTGTCTTGTACAATTCTCAATTTCGTGGAATTATATACAAGTGGTATACAACATAACTCTCTCTCTCTCTCATATATATATATATAATATAAGGAGCGTGTGTGTGTGTGTGTTGTCTTCGAAATTGTGACAATCTTTAGGATATACGCACAACCCATCGCGACATGAACGTGCTTATCCCGCTATTTGCGGTGTCATGGTGAATTATCTTTATAAATGTTATCTTTTATCATGAAATGAACGGGATATAATTAAGGTTAAGTTAGGTTACTCTAGGTTAGGTAAGATTAAAATAAGTTTGTTTAGAGTTAATAGGTTTTTAAAGTTGGGTGAGTGTCGCGAATACAGATTCGTATGTGAAAATGTCGCGGTTCTCTTTGTGTGTGTTATCACTTACCCTTCAAATCTCTTTCTCGTGACGTTTTTAACGGGAATTTAACATTCTAATAAACAGCAAAAACTTTGCTTTTAAAATTTGGACGAGCATTTTTAACCACTATATAAATTTTATTAACCCACGCTTTTAACGACATATTTTTTTATTCCTTATTCTTAAAAAAATGGTTCAGCGGGTTAAGGTTATGTTAGGGGATGGATTAGTCACGTTCTTTACCTTAAGTTTCCAAATTAGGCTTTTGATGGCTCGCATTAGCAAATTCGTTACCTTTGTTTGACGTTTTTGCGCGTAATTCTGATTGCTACCATTCATTGTTTCCACTTTCGTTCCATTCTTGCTGTACTATGTTCGTTAACATTTTGCGGCCCGATATACAAATTAGAAGAAAATGTGCACTATTATAGGTCCATATGGACTCGCTGGGACGGAAAGGGTTAACATTGCTTCTTCCAGTACGGCTAGATGTTGCGTTTTTACATTCTTCGCTGATCTGGTACTTCCATATACACTGTTGCGTAGTTTTCATTTCATTTTACTAACGCAATTTGCCAATCTACTTTTCATTATTTTTCTAAATTGTATATAACGCTGAGTACTTTTAGTTTACATTATATCCCTTTCGGTCGAGTACTGCTACTTTTAACTTCGACGAAAGTACTTTAGTTTTCTAGCTATTTTCCACTTTGGCTGCTCTTGTCATATAAAGTGGCACTTGGCTTTCTGTAGTGCCAAATAAAACCCTTCAACTTTGTTTTTTGAAGCGAAGCATACCTTTAATCATTCGTCGTAATGGTCCTCCTTAATCTCTGATTTGGAATGGAGTGGGTACAGTGCGCAGAAAGCACGTTTATCAATGCTACCCAAAAGCCATTAAAATATAATTTTGTTTGCATAAATTTTTCACAGTTGTCAACAATGTAAATTTGTTAACTTTTGCATTTCATTTACTATTTATGAGCGTTTTGTTTGTCTCACTCCACAAATTAGTTTTACATAACTAATATAAACTATTTCCCATGAAAATAGCTTCACACTTATATATTTATTATTTATTTATTTATTTATTGCCTATTTATCAACTGTAAGCATGGAGTCGCCTTTTTTTAGGATTCCTCATCATCACCACTTATTTACAGTCCCTGTTTGGGGGATGAATAGGGAATTAAATGTGTAGTTAACATTTTGTGGGTTAACATTACCCAAACTAATTAAATTTTTTAACATTAAATAAGGTTAAAGGTAGTTTTGGGGTATCTGATAAATACTTATAATTTTTATTAATAAATAATTGATTTTGTGATTATAATTTAGTATTTAACGAATTAGTTATTGTAAATACGTCTTAAGCCTTATTTTGGTTGAGAAAATGTTTGCGTAAATTACGTATTAAAAATACCCTTTTGAAATTTTAAACTATACGTTTCGAGACCTCAAATCCACCGCGGTATGAAAATGGTTACTGCGCACATTTACCGCGCACATTTACCGCGCACATTTACCGCGCACGGAAATTCGCCTTAATCTTTCAGTGAATAATTCTTCATTTATTTATTTATTTATTTATAATTTATTTATTTATAAAATAAATACAATTTTTTAAATTTTTGTTCTTACAATAATGTTAATTTTAACAAAATTGTGAAATTGGGCTATTTATTTAATTTAATTTGCCCTTAAGCCAATTTACTGGATCTTTAAAGATAAAAATAACATTTGTTAATTAATTTAAAATACACAAACGAATTAATAATTGAAAATTAACCATGAATTTAAATTGTGAAGTTTTTATTTATTTATTTATTTTTTATTTATTATATTTATTTATGAAGTAAACATTATTACAATTTGTTACGTCACAGCGATACATTATTACAATTTGTTACGTCACAGCGATACATTATTACAATTTGTTACGTCACAGCGATACATTATTACAATTTGTTACGTCACAGCGATACAATATTACAATTTCTGTTATGTTATAATACAATAATGTAACATACTTGCCAATATTTTGAAAAGCAAAAAGCGGTAGGATTTGTAATCAATGCCGGGGGGGGGGGGGGGTCCGGGAGTATGCCTCCCCGACTCCGCGGATTTCTGAAAATCTAGACTTAAATGATGCACTCTAGCGCATTTTGAGCATAAAAGGTTTGATATTATTTGCGTATTGTTCATGTTGATAATGCGAAAATCGGTAGGGTTGGCAAGTATGATTTAATACAATAATACTGTTAATTCGACTAATTTTATATAATTTGACCCTTAATCTTTAGGCTTTACTGGGCTCTCAGATTAATTAGAGATAAAATATAAAACCCGTTTAAATTACGATTAAACACGATTGAACTAACAGTGGAAATATAATAATTATTATTATTGTTATTATTATTATTATTATAATAGATAATGAAACAAATAGACAGTCACTATTGAATATATTATACCAGTACAATACAAAGAATTGAATGAGGCGAAATCCATGGTTTTGGTTTAGTGTTGAGATATTTCACGCGGGAAAATGAAAGTAGGAGCAGCGACGTTTCGCTCCAATCACTGGATCATTCTCAAGCTTTATAAATAATTATAAATAAAGCTTGAGAATGCACCAGTGAAATATCTCAAAGAATTGAATGGTAGACACGAGAAATGAACAATACAGTAATGTACATTTAATCCTAGATTTTTATTGGTATGCCATTACTAATCGGAATTTCAACTTTTTAAACGAAATGTTTTTTTTTTTATATCAGCAGTTAAATCATTCCATAGTTTGTCCAGTAAAAATAGATAACTTCTGAGATGAAGACCATCTAAATTGAGAGATATCATGCTTTGATCTATTTCTAGTTTGAGATGACTGGATTTCTTGATGAGTTACAAAAAATTTATTTACTCGTAAGTTAATAAGGATTTTGTTCTTACACTCTTAAATGAATGTCAAATGTGCCACTTTGATTACACCATTGAGCTTTAATAGTTTTAGTTCTTTAAATAATGGGGGCTATTAAAGAATAGGGACCCCAGCCTTCTTTAGTTAGCTTTACTTATAAGGCTAACTAACGAAAATATCATGACCTAACTTAACCAATCGTCAAGGGCGTACAGTTAACCTAACGATTGGTTAGGTTAGGTCGTGATATTTTCGTTAGTTAGCCTTATAAGGCTAACTAAAGAAGGCTGGGTCCCTATTCTTCAATAGCTCCAAATAATGTACTACAATAATAATGGAAATTAGCCTCAGATAATAACCTTATAGCTCGTTTTTGGATGACATATACTGTTTAAAGCGTTGTTAGCGGAATTTCCTCATACAAAGGGGTGCATGCAGTACGTTATGTAAGGAAGAACAAGAACAGAGTTAATAAAACCCGTTTAGGGACTACCTGTCTGTTTAAACATTATAGCAACGGTCCTCGAAATCTTTTGTGAGATATAATTTACATCGTCATTCCACTGCAAATTCTTGTCTAACATTACACCAAGAAATTTTGTTACAGTATATTCCTTTACAACGATTTCATCAACATTTAGTTCATCAAAATACACACTTTTTTTTATTAGTAAAAATCATGAAATTTGTTTTACTGGTATTTAGAAAGAGTTTATCGGAGATCAGCCATTTTATTACTGTAATAAATTCTGATTTAAATATACCCTTAGCTGAATTAACATCTTTGCAAGAAAAAAACATAGTTGTATCATTTTCAAACATTACGAAATTAAGTACATCAGAAGAGCATGGAAGGTCATGTGTATATATAATAAAAATACCAATGAACCCAAGATTGAACAATTCCAATTGAACAGTCATTTCAGTTGAGTCGACCTTTTTCACTGATACAAATTGATCTGTTGGACAAATAACTTCTAAACCAATCACTGATAACTCCTCTAAAGCCATAACACTATAATTTAAGTAGAATATTATAGTCTATTGCATCAAAGACTTGACTCAAATCCATAAATATTGCTATCATTATTTCTTTGTTCTCTTTAGCAACATTTGTACTTTTCATAAGATTTAAAATAGCCATTTCCGTTGTTTTACGTTTACGAAAGCCATGTTGACTTGGAGATAATAAATTGTAGAATTCTAAGTATTGCTGCGTTTTACATTTTAAAATTGTTTTAAAAATTTTACTGTAATTATGGTAGTTTTCCTTTGAAAATACTTTGATTGATAATTTTAGCCAGAGTTACGGCTATTTTATTTTTTACAAGCTTCAGTATCGGTACAGGACTGTTATGAATGTTATTTTTTGTATATTTTTAATTTACCAATAATATTCCTGATCTCAGTAGTAGTGGGGTCTCTTCTGTATAAAATCAATCGTCGATGAAATTTTTATATAGATTTTTGGAACCCCCCCCCCCAACAAGAGTGCAGGAGTAAGAAAAATTTTTCCTCATTCGTCTTCAGTATATGGCACCCATTTTTCAAAATGGCGGCCGCGAAACTGAAATGTGAGATTATTTGCTCAGAAATTAATTTAGAAAACTGTAATATAGGTTTAATGGGGATTTTATGGTCAAAGTCAAATTTCACACATGCCGATCCCAAGTGGCTGTTAAAACTATAAATATGAACGTTTTCTTATAATTACGCATTTATGTTAAGCAAAACAAATATATAAGTTGACAAAATGTATGTATTTATTCGTCTTTTATATACAAAATGATGTGTACTCTTGACATATGACTTTTGTACTGAAGTTCAAGTAAAAAACTGTACATAGAACATATATATCGGTTAAGAAAGTTAGGTCATACAACAACTATTTTTTATATTTATCAAACTGTTCATGTTCTATGAATTCAGAAATAACGTTAGGTTTTGAAAACGATGTGAAATGACAATGTTACCTTGACGTAGTGTCTTGTATGTCTCCCAATACCAATGTTAGGTTTCAGAGCAATGATTTGTTACATAATATTTTGATACATTTACGATAACATAAAGCGGGAGAGTGACTGAAAACAACTTCGTAATCATATAACGGTGCCAAAACTCGTTAATGTATGTTGATAATGCCAAATGTATCGGAGACATGTTAATAATTTAACATGTCGGCATATGTAACATGAACAGAGTTATCATCAAGTATTACAGTCTCCTTTACATTCCTATTTACACAGCTCAGTACACAAAAGATTGTTTCCCTTGCGGCTGCAAAGAGCACCACATTTGCTAGATTTGCATCCACATCTGATGAGTTGAACGAGAATATCTGGAGCCAGGGGAGTTGGTGGAAAGAACTTTTCATCCGAGTGCGAGGGGATCGAGAACAATAGAGTATGTCACTAGTGTTTGTCTCCAAACATTGCATTGCAAATTTGTTTGGAACAATAGTTGTTGGATGGCGCCCTGAGTTGGGGTAACCGTCCAACTCCCTGGTGAGGTTTCAGTTGGCGAAAATGATTATTATTTTGTTCTTTATCAGACCAGGTGGAATGTAAACACCATTTTTTTTTATGTCCTTAACCGTATATGCTATTTTGAAACACGCATCGTTACAAAGTTGTACGATGTCCTAATGACATGTTGAAGAATGTCAATATGTTTTCTGCTCCGAAGAGCATAGTGGGAGTGCAACGACATCCCACACAGAGGCGTGCTGACTCATTTAGAGGCCCCTGTGTTTTGTATAAGGTAGAGGCCCCCTGTTCTCATATTTTACGCGTATGTAGATTGCATGATGGATATTGATATGATATTGACAATATGTATTTGAAGCAATCCCAAATCATATTTACAAGGCCATAATTAAATATTTTTTATTTATACTTTCTTCACATGAACATAACTCAAGTGACAATCATTGAAAAAATAAAAAAAAAAAATATGCTAAAAGAAGACTGCTTAGCCCACTTGAAGTGGCAGCAATACAATCTATCAGCTTTTCATAGTCTAGGTTATTTATACGCTGATGTTCAACATTTAGTCAACAGTTGACTTAGATGTTCCTGCGTGAGTGATAAACGGAGTCTGTTTTTAATTACTTTTAGTTTTGAAAAGGCACGCTCGTAACAAACGCTTGTGATGCTGAGAGTAAGTATGTATCGATACACACAAAACAGATGGGTATAGGCTGGCGAACAAAGATTATACTTTCCAAGTACAATGAAAGCGCAACCGAAACATTCTCCACACAGTTTGTCCTTCACGCGAGGCTTTGCTTCTCTACTGCGGGTTACGACCTCTTCTTCAAGTACGTCTTTATCAAATTCCTCATCCGATTCAATGTGAATTGGAGCAGGTTGAAGCTGGAGTACATGATCAGTGAGAGACTTCTTCAAAAGATTCCAATTGCGCGCAAAACTCAGAAGTTCTTGTCGCAAATCACTTGCTGTACTGAAGCCAAGAATTTCTCTGATTCCAGTGAAGTCGAGCGCTTCGGTCGGAGCAGAAAGAACTTCAAACCTCAGCAAAGTGTCTCGGATCAAAAAAAAGCGAATTCGAGTAGAATTGCTCGATGAGAAGAGTATCGCGTTCTGAGACTCATTGAAGTTGTGTCCATGATGATAATATAGTGATGTCTCAAAATTTCTTCTCGGTTCACGATTTTCTCTGGAAAATTTAAATTCTGAGGCAACTTCAAGGTTTACATCAGCAAGCTTTTCATTCAGACTTTCTGCGAAAGTTTCTGTTCTTGATAAAACGCTCGCGCACTCACGGGTAATCGCATCGATCGAATTTTGCGCCGTTTCAAGCAGATGTGCTGCTTGAGACAAATCAAGCCCAGCCGTCTGAAGATACCGAGAAGCAGGCAGCGTTATTTCAAAAATTCGAATGTACGTAAATGCCATGGCTATTGTTTGGAACTCGCACAGTTTCTCCAGAATGTTGTTCGCCTGATTTCTAATGCCAGGTTGAAAGGCTGTTGAAAGCTTTCTGAAGGCCAGGTTGAAACGCTTGCAGAACTGAAATGACATCCACGAACATTCCGTTGTTTTTTGTGTTGCTAAATTCGCCAAATATTTTTATGACTGCCTCGGCATGACTTTCCCATCTTGTTTTGCTAATCAAAGTTAATCGTTCGAATTTTTCCGCTCCGAATGCTGATTTTTTTTCTGCTGAATCCAGACCGCCATTCGTTTTCCTGATTGACGAAAAAAGACAGTCATTTCTTGCACAAGTTAGAACAGCGAAACTGCGGGGACAACTGAACTTGTTGCATCGACGATCACAAGATTAAGCACCTGTGCAAAACACCAAATAAAGATGCGCTGGGGAACTTCATTTTTTATTACTCTCTGCAACCCCGAAATGTCTCCTCTCATTGCAGATGCTCCATCAAAAGAAGAAACGCAGTCCTTGGAGAAGAAGCCCAACCGGTTCCAGTTGTTTCTTGATGTTCTCGAAATAACTCTGTGCCGTGGTGCTATCTAATGAAAATAAAGACAGAATGCTTTCCTTCGTCTCATGCGAAGTTGGATTGACATAACGTACAACCAGAATGCATTGCTCAATGGTGCAGATATCCTGAGTGTTGTCGCATTGAATTGAAAAGAAACGAGCTAATTTGATTTCATCAACAATTTGTTCCTTGACATGATCTGAAAGTGCCACAATGATTTGTTCAATAAAGCGATTACTCAGAAACGTAACATGTGACCTTCGTCCTCGTGTCTCTTTTCCCAAATTGCTCGTTCGTGAAGCGGTCTCAATGCGCAATCTCAAGTGTTTCGTCGTATTTAGCAAGGAGTTCAATCAGAGCCAGGAAATTGCCGAGACGACAATTTTCATTGAGAATGTGGTGGGAGGATTCATTGGAATGACTGCGAAAAGCTAAGCCTTGTCTTGAAAATAAAGAACCACATCGATCAATTTGATGACGACTTTGTCTTGCAGCTATTTGACGATTTCTCTCTGAAACCTGATCTTTAAACAGTGCGATTTCTATTGAGCGCTCGCTTGAAAAAACCATATAACTAAGGACCGATTCCTCGTGAACAACCATGTTTTCGTTTTCCACAATTCGTTGGCTAATGTGTTTCCAGTTTGACAACCGACAACAAAGCGATCGTCATGAGTTATTGAGAATGGGAGGCACATGCTGCAATGTAAAGTTTGCTCCATTTCATTGAATGTCAACCATTTTCGCACTGTACTTGATTTTTGGTTTGTTGCTGGCTTTACTGCGGGATCCTTTCGGTAATAATTGGAATGTGAGAATGGAATGTTTGAGTGAGGTTGCACGAGGATGAAATCTCAAAAACGCTGCAATGTTTCCCGGTTTTGGTTTTGTAAAAATTTTTAGCGGAGTTTCACCTTCAACATTGCTAGCAACACTGGCATCGGCGGAAAAATATATGTCGGAATCAGATGGAACATTTTCGCGTGTTTCCACAGAGAAGGAACCACTTATCGTAGGGTCCTCGAGTACGTAGCGGTCAGAATCCTTCGGCTGTTGACCTTCAGTCTTTGTACCTGGCTATCTGAAGGTCTGCTATCTTCTGTCAGCATTTGATCACACTCTGGTTGTCTTGGAGTCTTGACGATAAAGGCATTGAGCGCATCACGCTGCGAGTTTATAAATTCTTGTTCTTTTTTCTTCCTGGATCGTTTGGATGTACCGCTTTCAAACGAACGTTTCATTTCATATGTCAAAATCCAAACTATAAGAAAAAAAATTTCAAGTATATATATATATATATATATAAATATATATAATATATATAAATATATATATATAAATATATATATATGATGAATAAAACCACGAAGGATAGGAAACACAAAATGGTGCTCAAGCGCTTTCGTCTAATGACATCCTCAGGAACACTGAAGTACATAAAAGGGTTACAGCTCGGTGGGCTCTATTACTTATAAACTCTCCAAATGGCTTGTCAAAGTCTTGTCCCCCATTCTCGGAACTATCTCTGATTCACATGTAAAAAATTCCATGGATCTTACTGAAAAATTGAATAATGCACGTACTGAAACACGATAGATTGATCAGTTTTGACGTTTGTTCATTGTTTACAAAAGTGCCGATTGACGATATGCTTGACTTTCTCTCCCAAGAATTACATAAGTATGACCTGCCACTACCTTCACACATTGTTTTGGAACTTATTAAGCTTTGCATCAAAGACTGTAAATTCACTTTCAATAACGAGTATTATCAACAAGTTTTTGGGATGGCCATGGGCAACCCCTTATCGCCCCTCCTCTCCAATATTTATATGGAGTTTTTCGAAATTACTTACATTCCGAGAATCCTGGGGGTTGGCATCCCTTGGTTGCGGTACGTCGACGATATTTTGTGTATCTGGCCCATGAATCGTAACCTGGATAACTTCCTCCTTCAGTTAAATGATCAAGTCCCCTCCATTAAGTTTACTTTAGAACTGGAACAAGACAATAAAATCCCATTTTTGGATGTGCGTGTACATAGGGAAAGCCCAGGTTTTAAGTTTAGTATCTATCGGAAAACAACAAACAATTTGTCCTACGTACACTTTTATTCGGGACATGACACCCCCACTAAGAAGGCCATTTTCTCATCAATGTTTCTCCGCGCCCTTAGGATCGCCAGTCCGGAATACATCGATGCCGAATTGGAAAAAATCAACGGTATTGGAAGTGATCTGTGTTATCCATCTGCGTTTATGGAATCTTGTCTCAACAAGGCAAAACGAACTTTCTATCGTGTCAATAATAACACTCGTACTTTGTCAAAAATATTTTAGTACTTCCATTTTTCCCGGGCTTTTTAGGCATTGCTAATGTACTTAAACTTTTGGATATTAATCTAGTATTTTCATATAACAATATTGTGAAAAATATCATAGTAAAAAATAGCCCTACCAATAATTCAGGCATTATCTATAAAAATTGGTTGTAAACAATGTGATTCCTTTTACATAGATCAGACGGGAAAGGATTTGCACACACGTATAAAACAGCATCAATATTCCGTTAGAACAGGACAGTTGTCCAGTGCCCTTTTTGTCCATTTGTCAGAGTTATCCCACTGTATTGATTGGAATAATGCTTCAGTTTTATTCCACTCTAGCAACATTGTTAATAGAAATATTCTTGAGTCTGCCATTATCCAACTTTCAAATAACTTCAACATAAGCAAAGGTCTTTTTCAACTCGATCCTGTTGTTTTGAATTCCTTCAAAACAGATTTAGATAAGAAGGGTAGAACGCTAAATCTTTGGTAAACTTGTATGCTACTTTATTAACTTTTAATTTTCATTTTATTTTTATATACATCGAAACTTAACCATAAAAGGCAGAGCGTTAAAACCCGGCCAGATTTCCAGTATAAATTTGTATTTTTATAATTCATTTGATCTTGTGCTAAAAATCGATATTTTTTTGCTTACAAATCTGTATGCCTCTCTGATAATCCTTTAATTTCTAATTTTTATTTTTACTTCTCCGTTTATTGCATATATATATATATATATATATATATATATATATATATATATATATAAATAATTTTTTTTTTTTTTTTTTTTTCTGTAACCTATATATAGGCTGTAACCCTTTTATGTACTTCAGTGTTCCTGAGGATGTCATACGAAAGCGCTTGAGCACCATTTTGTGTTTCCTTTCCTTCGTGGTTTTATTCATCATAAATATTTTTCACGCGTTACTTTCGTGAAATAATTTTCATAAATATATATATATATATATATATATATATATATATATATATGTTAGTCAAAGTGTGTAACCAGCCATTTCGCGTAATGGCTGTTTCACTTGGTCATTTCGCGAAATAGCTAAAATGACTTTTGTCATGAATTCATAGAAATATCAAAGATCACAATAAAATTGGAAACCTTTATTTAACTAACTAAATCTGCTAAAACATATCTACATCCACAGGTTTGTTCAAATAACGAGAAACCCTCTTCAAATACACATTTGAACACATTTTAATTTTCAATATAGAGGTTTTCAAATACTAACCGGGCATTCAATGTTATTCCGATGTCGGCCATTGAAGGCCCGGTTAGGTCAACTGTATGCCCTTGACAACTGGTTAGGTTCAGTCGTGTTATTTTCGTTAAAACTAACGAAACTAACACAACTTAACCTAACCAATTGTCAAGGGCATACAGTTGACCTAACCGGGCAAATGATGATGTACGAAATGACCAAGGTGGAATTTCAGTTATTTCGCGTAATGGCTGAAGATTTTAGTCATTTCGCGAAATGACTAAAAATTTCAGCCATTACGCGAAATGGCTGGTTACATACTTTGACACTAACATATATAGGAATTTTGTATAATATAAAAAGCAACCAACTAATAAATAATCATTTTGTGAGGCCCCTAGGATGGGAGAGGCCCCTGTGATGGCACAGACTCACAGACCGGCCAGCACGCCACTGATCACACAAGTAAGATTATGGCTCTCTTCTTCTATGGCGGGGTGGGAGCGTTTTTGCGGGCCCCTCCTTCCTGCATATTTTTTTTTTCAGTGGTTAAGCGAAATTCCGAGCCCTCTAATTTCGGCGTATATGATACCTGTCTGTCTGATTTGTGTACTTAAATTATCTGTTGAACTAAATTTTGGCATAAAGCGTTCACTGTATTCCTCGTGTGTTCAGTTTTATCGGTACCCGTACCTTCAGTAATCCAGCGTAACAAGGTAGGGTACATGGCTATCGTCAATATCAAGTGAATCACTAAACTTTCAAGGGTTTTTCTTTCTCTCTTGTATTGTTCGCCTGATTACCTTACCGGAGTCAAACAGCATCTGAACTATTACTACTACTGCTGTGCCAAATGCAGTGTGCTCTACGGCAGCTGTTCCGGATGTTTCCGTGTGAATCACTCTTAGTTTGTTTGACATTCCTGCAGTGTTTCAAAATCTCTCTTTTTTTTTAACTGATGACGATAGATCGTTACTTCTCCTATGCCATGACTTTTCATACAATCATTGTAATCATTTCCGGCGTCTTGGATTGAAGTAATCTTACCACTAGCGTCATCTGGGGCTACTTGGGTTTTTACTATAAAGATGTGTATAAATTGTATCTACACCTATTAAAATAATTAGATTTAAACTTTGTCTCAATGAATAGAGGAATGTTCATAGTGTATTACATGTGTGAAAATGAACATTTTACCTTGCTTCCTTTGTTAGGAAATTTTTTTAAAAAGCGGCCTATTCTATTTCTCTCGCAATATATTTAGCATTGTCCTTTTCCTCGACATTTCCACCGTCACTGAGATCATACCACATTTTGGTGAAAAACAGTATTTTGTCCAATGTCTTGTCATGCATAGCTTATGACACTTCGGGTCTCTGGAGATGGAAGCTGCCTCAGATATGATCTCGATATAAAATACTTTCCAGCTCTTGTTGTCACACTTTTGTACAATTTCCTTTATCCGATTGCTAATATCCTCAGTATTACACGCGTGTAACTTTCCAGCCTCCTCTCCTTCACAAAAGGAACCTTGATGTCTATCGAAGGGATGGTTTCGATTTAGCAAAGGACGCAGATAATGTTGATGGCTCTTGAGTGTCTGAGATCAGGGACTTGCAATGTAAAATAAAACATTATTGTCATCAAATATATCTATGGGGTAAGATTCGAAATATATTCAAATACACTACTGCATCTTCTACTGTAGACTTTTTGAAGAGTGGCTACATGATAAGCTTCTACAATATACTATTTAAATTCATTTGTTTTAAAAACGTTCATGGAAATGGTACCCATAATGAATTCGAACATGTCACACATTAATTTCTTGACACCAAGACCCCACTAATATATGTATTAGTAATACATATATTAGTGAGGTATGTGCTACGTCGTGGCCGATGTCGTAACACCGCTTCCCGGAGATCAGCGAATTTAAGCGACATTGGGTCTGGGTAGTAGTTGGATGGGAAACCGTCCTGCGCGCCCAGATTATGTAGCTACCCGTGGTTCGGATACCACGTAAAGCTGTAGGTCCCCTCCGTCATATGACCTTAGATGTTACGAAAGAGGTTAAACAACCCCAATAAAAAAAAAATAATTAGTCGGGTACAGTATTACGCAACTTCTTAGTTAATATTTTAACAAATAATCTCATATTTTAGTTTCGCGGCAGCCATTTTGACCCATATTTTGAAGATGGAAAATAAAAAATTGAAACATTTGCATACTTTTGTGGGTTTATACCATCCAAAAAATCGTGTTTTGAAAAATCTATACGAAATTTACTCAGAATTACATAACAGACTTCGCTACAGAGTTAGCATGAACAAAAACAAAAGAAAATTAATTTAGTCGGGTGGGTAGCATGTAGTCTAACGCGAATTATCATTATTTAATAACTGTGAGCGAACCTTATGAGCTATTCAAGTAAAACGACTAATTATTTAAAGAGTTTGCTACAGAAATATCATCAGTAATTCTCTTATTACCGAAGTTTAGCTTCTCTAATGAACTTTTCTTAATTTGGTTTCCGAGAAGACTTTGTTGGTTGTCCATGCGTTTTTCATGTCTACTTTCTCTCCGAAAAATTTATCATTCTAAAAATTTGAAATTTTGATTAATTTAGTAAATTTGTTTCTCTACTGAGTACTCGTATATTGTAGTGTAGGAATTTTGCTTTGTAATTGCAATTTGAGTAATTTATCTCTGTTCTTTATTGAAGTGATAATTCTAAGAGTGATCCATGGTTTTGCGACACTTTTGGGCAAAACTGTTTTCCTCTTTGAAGGAAAGCAAGTATAAAAATTATGAAATAAGGAATCCTAAAAGAACTTAAACCTAAAATCTAAATCATACATTATAGAATTTTAGGAGTTGGCCATTTTTTTTTTATTATATAAAATAGGTTTTAATTAAATTCTAAGAACGAAAATTTAACTTTGAGGTGTTTTGTAAGAGATTTTTAAAATTAAAAATTAAATATTTCTCTCTCTCTCTCTCTCTCTCTCTCTCTCTCTCTCTGGTCGCCCACACTCAGGAAAGATATTGAGTTAATCCCTTCCGTTAGGCATATGGGCTACAATCGACGGTTACGCGCCCTGAACTTGTTTTCGCTTGAAACTCGGAGGCTGCGTGGTCAACTGATCGAGGTTTTCAAGCTCTTACGCGGGTTCAACGATGTCGATTTTAGAAGTGTTTAGTTTAAATGGTAACCCAACTCGCAACAATGGTTGGAAGTTGGATTTGAAACGGTTTAGGACTAGTGTGTGTGGGAATTACTTTACGTATAAGATCTGTGACACATGAAACAGGTTACCTTCGGAAGTTGTGAACAGTTCCTCTGTGGATCAGTTCAAGAAAAGGTTAGACCAAATCTTGCACACTATTTGAGTGTGTAAAAAATTTTCCCTGGCACCCGTTGCCATTGGTACCTCCTCGGTATGGGCCGCAAGGCCTTTTGAGGTACTTCTTTTCCTTGTAACTCTCTCTCTCTCTCTCTCTCTCTCTCTCTCTCTCTCTCTCTCTCTCTCTCTCTCTCTCTCTCTCTCTCTCTCTCTCTCTCTCTCTCTCTCTCGCGCTCTCTCTCTCTGTAAGTGGTTCAATCGTGACATCGCTTTGGCTATCCGAAATAGGAAAGTAGCGTATAGGAGGGCGAAGGCCAATCGTTCCCATGAGAACACTGAAGCGTATGTCCGCCTGTGTAGGGAAGTGAAGGCGAAGGTTAGACTAGCGAAACGTAACGAAGAACTACGGGTGGCAAGCCTCTGCAAGGGGAACCCTAAAGAGTTCTTCAGTTATGTTAATAGTAGAAAGCCCATTAGAAGCGTTCTGCGGACCTCCGACGCGGACATCGCTAATGTGCTTAATGAGTACTTTGCGGGAGTGTTCACCAGGGAGGACACCCGCATCATCCCCGAGCCAGGCGTGAGGCACGAAGGTGCTGGCCTGGATAGTGTTCGATGTACCGCGACAGTCGTTGCCGATAGAATAGACAAACTGAGCGCGTTTAAGGCTCCTGGGCCAGACCAGTTTCTCCCAGAGTGTTGCGGAGGTGCGCGACCAGGTGGCTCCCCACCTGGCTACAGTCTTCAACAAATCGTTGGAGACGGGCCAGGTGCCTGGTGACTGGAGGGAAGCCAACGTGACCCCTATCTTTAAGAAAGGGGATCACGAAAGTCCAGGGAACTATCGTCCCATTAGTCTCACTTCAGTTGTAGGTAAATTATACTGGGGAACAAATTTTAACTTTTTTTTTTCTTGGACGTGAACAGGTCGTTCTTATAGGATTTTTTCCGCTGATTCCGAATATAGCCGTAGAATTTCTCTATCACCCAAGGTTACTGAGAAATTTGTATTTTAGTATTTATTCAAAAAGTGTATAAAGTTAGTAAAAATACTTCATAAAAATTATATTAGTGGCAGATTGGCATTTAAAATATTCTTCTTAAAACTTCTTTGTCACTGATTTTCTCTTGTAGTTTTCATTAGGAGCTTCTCGCATCAATGTCCAGCAGTAATCAGCTAACATTGCCGGATCCCACCTCCCTTGGTAGCGTTTCTCCATAGTAGCTATATCTTGGTGGAACCTTTCTCCATGCTCATCGCTTACGTCGCCGAGGTTTTCAGGGAAGAAATCTAAATGGGAGTGCAAGAAATGGATTTTTAGTGACATATTACATCCCAATAACCTATATGCTTCAATCATGTCCTGCACTATTTTTTCATAGTTAGAGGCTTTGATGTTCCCTAGAAAATTTGTGACAACATTCTTCATGGCCTCCCATGCCACTTTTTCTTTTCCTCTCAAGGCATCATCAAACTTTTGATCTTTCATGAGCTCTCTGATTTGGGGACCAACAAAGATCCCTTCTTTTATCTTTGCATCGCTAAGTCGTGAAAACTTTTTCTTCAAATATTTGAATGCCTCATCTTCCTTGTTCATTGCTTTGACAAAATTTTTCATGATGCCAAGTTTGATGTGAAGTGGCGGTAAGTATATTTTCTTGGGTCAACTAAGGGTTCATGAGACACATTCTTCAGTCCTGGGATACATTTTTGACGAAGTGGCCAATCCTTTACAAAATAATGCGAATCTCTGGCTCTGCTGTCCCATTCACAAAGGAAGCAGCAGAACTTCGTATAACCGAGCTGCATTCCCAGAAGAAGCGCGACGACTTTTAAATCCCCATATATACCAACGAAACTGGTCATAATTAATCTGCTGAAGGATGAGTTTCATATTTTCGTAAGATTCCTTCATGTGGACAGCGTGCCCTACAGGAATGGAAGGGTATTTATTTCCATTGTGAAGTAGTACAACCTTGAGGCTTAGCTTCGAAGAGTCAATAAATAAACGCCAATCTTCAGATTTGTGCTCATGACCGAGAGCTAACAGCAGTCCATTTACATTATTACAGTAGCATAAACCACCTGACGAGGAGAAATACTGCATCAGATCTTTTTGGCGAGTGCGGAACGCCGATATGCTTGTATCTTTTGCCAGCAAATTCCATTCACGTAACCTGGAGCCCAATAATTCCGCTTTCTTTTTCGGAAGGTCCAAATCTCTCACGAGATCATTCAGCATAACCTGCGTTATCATACGTGGTTTATTTGATTCAGGTTGCTGAAAGTCTGTATCTTTAGTGTCATCAATTTCCATTGGTTCAACTTCAGACTCTTCATCCAGTGTCCATGACTTTGGGGGAGTTGGAATTGGGTTATCATCGTCATGTAGTACTGGTCTCATGGCAGATGCAAGATTTGGGTATTGAATTTTATGTTTATTTTTGGCAGAGAATCCTGAAACGTTAGTCATACAAAAATAGCAATCCGTTAGGTGATCCTTGGGCTCTCTCCAAATCATTGGTATGGCAAATGGCATAGATTTGCGGGTACCTTTAATCCAACCCCTAAGAGTGACGGCACAGGAAATGCATGAGATATGAGTGCCCAGGATTTGTCTTGGTCGCCTACCTTACATCCAAAATAAAGTTCGTAAGCCTTCTTCACGAGTGGGGTCATCGTCTTCCTCTGTGCCATTATGGTCAGTTCTCCACATACGTAGCAAAATGTATCTCTGGGATTAATACAGTTTCGATTCATGCTGGCGGAAAATTATTGAAATCACGGAAAACTTTTTGGAATGAAAAAAATTTTTTCTACTATGAAAAATTTTAAAATTTGAGCAAAACTTGAAAAAAAATTTCTTTTTATTAAAAATCTGTTTGTTTAAATAGCTATATTTTTTTAATGCAAAAAATACTATTAAATATAGTTAACCTGGAAAAAAAAAAGTAAAATTAAATTAGTACACTTAATTTTAACTAATATTTTGGGAAAACTCTGAGTAAATGGAAATATTATTTTCTCGAAAACTATGGGTGATAGAAAAATTCTGAAACCATATTTGGAATCAGCATCAAAGTTCTATAAGAAACACCAAATAGTTTTCAAGAAACAAAAATGTTGTTCCCTAGTGATTAGAGGGGATAATAGCGGATAGGATCGTTGACCATTTGGATTCGTACAAGCTGCTTGGGGACTCCCAACATGGGTTTAGACGGCATAGGTCGTGTCTCACCAACTTGCTCGAGTTTTTCCACGTCATGTTGAGTGAGTATGATAAGAGTAGGGCGATTGATATACTTTATCTCGACTTTCAGAAAGCCTTTGATAAGGTACCTCACCGCCGGCTAATGGCGAAAGTGCGCGCGCTGGGTATCGGTGGGGAAATAGGTAGGTGGATTGAAAACTGGCTGAAGAATAGGCGGCAGAGGGTTGTAATTAAAGGGGCTAGTTCGGGTTGGGCCTCGGTCACTAGTGGGGTTCCTCAGGGTTCCGTTTTGGGGCCACTGTTGTTTATCATTTACATAAATGATATCGACGGTGGCATCGTCAGTCGGATCGCCAAATTCGCTGATGACACCAAGCTTGGGGCCAATGTTGGGACGCCCGAAGCGATCGAGGAACTGCGTGCGGACCTAGGTAGGATAGGAGAGTGGTCCGAAAAATGGCAAATGCCGTTTAACTTGGGTAAATGCAAAGTGATGCACATTGGCTACGCCAATCCCAAGTCGGACTACTCGATGTTGGGGAGTAATATCGAGGCGACTGATTTGAAAAGGACTTGGGTGTGCTAATTAGCAGCGACCTTAAGTTTACGAAACAGTGCGTAGAGGTGGAAAAGAAAGCCCAGAAACTATTGGGTTATATCAGGAGGCAATTTCAGTTTCGGAACAAGGAGATTGTGCTCTCTGTACAATTCCATGGTTCGGCCGCACCTGGAGTATGCTGTGCAGTTCTGGTCGCCCACCCTCAGGAAAGATATTGAGAGGCTGGAGCGAGTGCAGGCGAAGGCCACAAAGTTAATCCCTTCCGTTAGGCATATGGGCTACAATCGACGGTTACGCCCCCTGAACTTGTTTTCGCTGGAAACTCGGAGGCTGCGCGGTCAACTAATCGAGGTTTTCAAGCTCTTACGCGGGTTCAACAATGTCGATTTTAGAAGTATGTTTAGTTTAAATGATAACCGAACTCGCAACAATGGTTGGAAGTTGGATTTGAAACGGTTTAGGCCTAGTGTGTGGGGGAATTACTTTACGTATAAGATCTGTGACACATGGAACAGGTTACCTACAGAAGTTGTGAACAGTTCCTCTGTGGATCAGTTCAAGAAAAGGTTAGACCAAATCTTGCACACTATTTGAGTGTGTACAAAATTTTCCGTGGCACCCATTGCTATTGGTACCTCCTCGGTATGGGCCGCAAGGCCTTTTGAGGTTCTTCTTTTCCTTGTAACTCTCTCTCTCGAAGAAAAGGTAGAGGTGCAACCGGGTGCCAGGGTACAAAATCAGTGTGAGGAATCGCCAGCGACCCACGTGAAATGCACGGAACCGGGGCGCAAGGTGGAGGGCAGGGAGGGCATAAAGAAGGGGCCGATAGAGAAGGGTGGGAAGGGGCCGATAAAGAAAAGGGTGGGAAGGGGCCTACTGATGGCCCAAAGAAACCGAAGGATGTAGCTGCCGGTCGGGGTGGGTCGGGTGGTGTAAGTGCGTCTATGGGTGGCGACGGGTATCGAAAGGTCTCGGGCAAGAAGGCTGAGAAGCCGAAGCCTGAGACCCCGGTTGCCCCTGTCAAGACCTCCAACCGCTTTAGTCTCCTGTGCTCGAAGGAGGAAGACACCGTTTTGATTGGGGACTCGCAGATCAGGGGCCAGAAGTACTTTGCTTCTGCAAACCGGGACAGGAGGAAGGTAAGGTGCTTACCTGGGCGGGGAACGGCGCACTTAAGGAAGGAGCTACAGAAGCTGAGCGTGGCTAGTCGGAGGACTGCGATCGTTGTCCACGCTGGTGGCAACGGCCTGTTCCTCAAAGGCGGTAGGGTAGGTCTTACAGAAGGGATCATCACCGACATCATCTCTTGCGGATGATCTAAAACTGAAGACAGACAGGGGAATGTTGATGGGTATTTTACCGCGGATGAATGCCAGTGACCACGCGCTCAGTAAGGTCATTGGCATCAACGAGAGGGTGCAAGACTTGTGCGTCCCGTTGGGCGTGAGGTTTATTGACCCCTTCGACGCATTTTCGGTAGGTGGGACCTTTACCAGAGGGATGGTGTCCACCTCATTGACAAGGGTAAAGGTGTGCTAGGCGCGCTGCTCGACCGGCACCTATACAGAATGGTGAGGTCGAGCCCGGGGAGAGATGACGGGCCCCTACCGGGGAGAGAGAATCTTGAGCCGCTGGCGGACGTACCTTCAACTGAAGGATGCGTCCATGTACAGGTGGGTGACACTCCTTTCCCGTTGGGAGGGGCTCAGGCTCCTGCGGAAGTTGCCGCCTCGTTGGTGAGGTGCTCTTCAGCTCCCGACACCCCTGGCTGTTCGGGAAGCGGGTCGTGCTAGGGGGCCGGTCAGAATAGGGAAGGCTCCCTCCGTGCAGTGCTTTTTAATGCTAGGTCGATTAGGAATAAGTTTTACGAGCTACGAGCGCTCTTAGCATCAGAATACCAGGATATCGTTGCTATCACCGAGTCCTGGATTCATACTGATCGTGGGGACTACGTTGGGGAGTTCGAAATTCCCGGGTATAGAATGTTTCGCAAAGACCGCACCCGTGGGGAGGGGGGAGGGATACTAATATACGTGAGGGACACGTTGAGTCCGGTTGACTGCCAGTTCTGATCGGAACGGGAGCTGCTTGGCGTCGATCTGAACGTGGGAGGGACGAACTATAGGTTAATCTTGGTGTACAGACCTCCGCATCTCCTGCTCGAGGAAGATACAGCCCTGTACACCGAGCTCTGTAGCCTGCTAGGGGATAGGGTGTGTGTAGTTTTAGGAGACTTCAACTGTCGCGGCATAAAGTGGGAAGACAGGACTGCTGATGCTGAAGGGAGGAGGCTAGTTGACTTTGCTGATGAGAACTTCCTCACTCAGTGGGTCAATGAGCGTACACGAGGCGAAAGCGTTCTAGACTTAGTATTCACGACTGAAGACAGCCTCGTCACTGGCCTCACCGTTAACGAATCGTTGGGTGGGAGTGATCACAGACTGATTAGGTTCAGTGTGTGCGTCCCTCGGGTGAAGCGTAATAACTCGAGAGGCAGTAAGCTCGATCTACTGTACAGCAGGCGGACTTTGTTAGCCTTCGGGATAGCGTAGGTGAGATGGGGTTAGAGGTCGGCGGCGATGTTGAGGGAGTGTGGAGTGCATTCCAGGACGAGTTTATGGTGCTGCAGTCTGCTGTCACACCCTCAAAACCGGTCACCCCTGCTTCAACGCAGCCTAAGTGGTTCAGTCGTGACATCGCTTCAGCTATCCGAAATAGGAAAGCCGCGTATAGGAGGGCGAAGGCCAATCGTTCCCATGAGAACACTGAGGCATATGTCCGCTTGTGTAGGGAAGTAAAGGCGAAGGTTAGACTAGCGAAACGTAACGAAGAACTACGGGTGGCAAGCCTCTGCAAGGGGAACCCTAAGGAGTTCTTCAGTTATGTTAATAGTAGAAAGCCCATTAGAAGCATGGGCGGCGTTCTGCGGACCTCCGACGCAGACATCGCTAATGTGCTTAATGAGTACTTTGCGGGAGTGTTCACCAGGGAGGACACCCGCGTCATCCCCGAGTCAGGCGTCAGGCACGAAGGTGCTGGCCTGGATAGTTTTCGGTGTACTGCGACAGTCGCTGCCGATAGAATAGACAAACTGAGCGCGTTTAAGGCTCCTGGGCCAGACCAGTTCCTCCCCAGAGTGTTGCGGGAGGTGCGCGACCAGGTGGCTCCCCACCTGGCTACAGTCTTCAACAAATCGTTGGAGACGGGCCAGGTGCCTATTGACTGGAGGGAAGCCAACGTGACCCCTATCTTTAAGAAAGGGGATCACGAAAGTCCAGGGAACTATCGTCGCATTAGTCTCACTTCAGTTGTTGGTAAATTATTAGGGGGATAATAGCGGATAGGATCGTTGACCATTTGGATTCCTACAAGCTGCTTGGGGACTCCCAACATGGGTTTAGACGGCATAGATCGTGTCTCACCAACTTGCTCGAGTTTTTCCACGTCATGTTGAGTGAATATGATAAGAGTAGGGCGATTGATATACTTTATCTCGACTTTGAGAAAGCCTTTGATAAGGTACCTCACTGCCGGCTAATGGCGAAAGTGCGCGCGCTGGGTATCGGTGGGGAAGTAGGTAGGTGGATTGAAAACTGGCTGAAGAATAGGCGGCAGAGGGTTGTAATTAAAGGGGTTAGTTCTGGTTGGGCCACGGTCACTAGTGGGGTTCCTCAGGGTTCCGTTTTGGGCTACTGTTGTTTATCATTTACATAAATGATATCGACGGTGGCATCGTCAGTCGGATCGCCAAATTCGCTGATGACACCAAGCTTGGGGCCAATGTTGGGACGCCCGAAGCGATCGAGCAACTGCGTGCGGACCTTGGTAGGATAGGAGAGTGGTCTAAAAAATGGCAAATGTCGTTTAACTTGGGCAAATGCAAGGTGATGCACATTGGCTACGCCAATCCCAAGTCGGACTACTCGATGTTGGGGAGTAATATCGAGGCAACTGTTTTAGACAAGACTTGGGTGTGCTAATTAGCAACGACCTTAAGTTTACGAAACAGTGCGTAGAGGTGGAAAAGAAAGCCCAGAAGCTGTTGGGTTATATCAGGAGGCAATTTCAGTTTCGGAACAAGGAGATTGTGCTCTCTCTGTACAATTCCATGGTTCGGCCGCACCTGGAGTATGCTGTGCAGTTCTGGTCGCCCACCCTCAGTAAAGATATTGAGAGGCTGGAGCGAGTGTAGGTGAGGGCCACAAAATTAATCCCTTCTGTTAGGCATATGGGCTACAATGTACGCTTACGCGCCCTGAACTTGTTTTCGCTAGAAACTCGGAGGCTGCGCGGTCGACTGATCAAGGTTTTCAAGCTCTTACGCGGGTTCAACGATGTCGATTTTAGAAGCATGTTTAGTTTAAATGATAACCCAACTCGCAACAATGGTTGGAAGTTGGATTTGAAACAGTTTAGGACTAGTGTGTGTGGGAATTACTTTACGTATAAGATCTGTGACACGTGGTACAGTTTACCTTCAGAAGTTGTGAACAGTTCCTCTGTGGATCATTTCAAGAAAAGGTTAGACCAAATCTTGCACACTATTTGAGGTGTAGAAAATTTGCTTCTACTACTCGTATATATACAGGGCGTCCCAAAAAAATGTATACACACTTTAACAGCTGATAGCTCAATTGATGTTTCTTTCTTTCCAAGTTAAACCCATTAGAATTAATAATGGCAGTCAGACTAAGCTTTGAACAAAGGAAATTCATTCTAAAATGCTACTGGAAGTGTGAAAACGCAGTTGAAATGCAAAGACAGTTTAGGAGGGAGTTTCAAACAGATCCACCAACGCGACTTACCATCACTCGAATTAGAGATAAGTTTGAAGCCGATGGAACTGTTCAGAATGTCCACAAGAAGCGTTCCGGAAGACCACGGACATCGACAAGCCCCACAAAGCAAGAAAGAGTACTGGAAACGTATCACCAAAGTCCAAAAATCTGTGCGGCAAGCGAGTCGTGAGGTAGGAATTTCAGAATCGTCTGTCCAACGCATTTTGAAGCGCTGTCAATGGAAAAGTTACATTCCAAGATTAGTCCCTGCTATTAATGAAGATGATCCGGACCGAAGAGTGGAGTATTGCGAGTGGTACTTGGCACGATGTGGATGTGGATTGGACGAAGGGGTTTTGTAGAATACCCTCCGCGTTCACCAGACCTCACACCACTAGACTTTTTTTTATGGGGATACTTAAAAGACAAAGTCTACGCTATAAAACCTGCAACAGTCGCTGAATTGAGAGCAGCCATTGAACGAGAATGCACACAAATACCAAACGAAATGTTTCGTGATGTTTGTGATTCCATTGCTTCGCGTTATCAGCAGTGCCTGGACCAGAACGGACGTCAGTTTGAAAACAGGCGTTGACAAAACAATTAAATAATGTCTGTAGATTCTATTACATTTTGAAAATGAAATGTATTTTAATAAACACTGCCTTTATAATTATTTAAAGTGTGTATACATTTTTTTGGGACGCCCTGTATATATATATATATATATATATATATATATATATATATATATATATATATATATATATATATATATATATATATATATATATATATATCTCTCTCTCTCTTCTTTTTTGTTTCTCTCTCTCTCTCTTTTTTTTGGCGTGTTAAAATTTAAATTTTTAAGTATGGAAAATAAAATATTTAAGCAAGAAAATTCTTTCATGAATATTTGAATATTTTTTTAAATATTTTTTTAATCGTAAGGGTATACAAAAATTTTGCATAATTTAAACTCTGAATAAAATAAGTATTTCAAAGTCCTTTAAGCTTTTTTTAATCGGAATATTTTTAAAATAACCGCTATACGTATATATACAGGGTGTCCTATAAGCCCGGTCTCGTAGGAAAATTTATTTTAAATTAAATTTATGAAAGTAATACATTAGCAAATTTGGGATTTTTAACTTAAACTCCAAGACTATAAATTGAGAAGCAATCAGATCACGCATGGCCCAACTAGAGTGGAAAACAGTTTTCGAGAATAAAACAACCGAAGAAATGTGAACAACCTTAGAAGACTGGGAATTTTAGAAAAGTATGCTCCGAAAGCACAGCCAAAAGGAAAGAGGAACTGGTTCGAGAGGCAAAAGCGAACAATTTTCTGCGAGAGAGGGGAGAGAGAGGGGAGAGAGAGGCGAAGTAGTTAGTTAATTGCAGAGGTAACAATACCAGGAAAGTAATACAAGAAAAACTGGAGAGTATCGATAGGTCCATAGAAGCCCTAATTCGGGGTCATAGAGAGAGGAAAAGGCGGTAGAGGTAATAAAGGATAATCCAAAATACTTCTATAGCTATGCGAAAAGAAAAACAAAAACGCGCTCCACTATCGCACCCTTAACCCTTTAAGCCCTGAATTTTTTGTAGGTTAAGTTATGAATGCGTGCATTTGAAACGTTAGCAATTTGTACCTTTCGTCCTTAAATGGTTAAGGAAAGGAAATAATGAACTAACGGACGATCTAAAAGAAATATGTGAAACAGTTGAGAGCCCAGTATGAATCAGCCTTCAGTACCCCAAAAATGACAAAGCGATACCTGACATAGATACTTTCTTCGAAGAGAAATTGCAAGGAGATTGTATAACAGATTTTTATTTTACCCCAGAAGATATAGAGCGAGCTATAGGACAAATGAAATCACACTCAGTGCAGGTCCGGACAAATGGAACGCATTATTGATTAAAAACTAAAAATTAAATAGCCACACCCATATACTGGATATGGAGAAGATTCCTAGACTCTTGGGAAATACCGAGTATCTTGGAAAGAGCAAAATTGTCCCTACATGTAAAGGAGGGGATAGATCTCGAGGAAAACACTACAGACCGATGTTTTTGACGTTCCATCTTACCAAAGTACTGTATTGAAAGAATAGTTAGAGAGAAAATATATGACTTCTTGGAGACACTGGAAAGACTCGACGAAAATCAGCACGGATTCCGATCAGGAAGATCATGCCTATCACAACTTATAGAGCACTATAACAATATCCCAGACACACTTGAAGGCAATGAAAACTGTCATATACACGGGTTTTGCTAAAGCTTTCAACAAATGTGACCATGGTATAATAGCGCATAAAATGAAACAAATGGGAATAACAGGCAAAGTGGGAAAATGGATCTACAACTTCATCAGAGAACGTCTACAGGTCGTCAAAATTCAAGGTATATCATCATCAGAATCGGAAGTACGCAGCTTAGTACCACAAGGAACAGTACTGGCCCCGTTCCTTTTCATTATCATGCTTACAGACAGACACTGAAGTAAACAGCAATAGTATAGTAACATCCTTTGCAGACGATACGAAGATCAGCAGAAAAATCAGCGATGCAAAATAGGTGGAGGCCTTGCAGAGGGACACAAACAGAATTTACAAATGATCAGAAGAGAACATGACATTTAACACCGAGAAATTCCAGCTCTTGAGATATGGTAGAAATGAGGAACTTAACAGACAGCATATTATGCCCCAAATAGACAGGAAATTCAGAGAAGCACGAAAGCGATAATGTAGATTTGGGGGTTATAATGACCGATGATGCCAAATTCCAGACTCAAAATCAGATAGCGATAAACAAAGCAAAAAGACTCGCGGGACAGGTACTAAGAACCTTTTAAATAAGGGACGAGATAGTAATGATTCCCCTGTTGAAAACACTGATCATACCAAAACTTGAATACGGCTCAGTCATGACGTTCCCGTACAAGAAGAAATTAATAAACGAAGATATTCAGAGGCATTTCACAGCCAAGATCGATGGCTGCCAAGAACTCAACTACTTGGAAAGACCATGTAAACTAAATCTGTACTCCCTGGAAAGAAGAAGAGACAGGTACAGAATAATATAATGTAAAGGGTGTCAGGAATTATTGCCCCCCCCCCCCCCCCCCCCCCCTGTACAGAAGAAACTGAAAGGAATAGAAAAAAACAGACAAACCACGCGAAAGAGCGTTTAATTTTGAATAAAAACACTTGTTTTAATATCGGGTGTTGCCCCCATTTGCAGCTCTGACGGCCATTAATCGACGGGGGTATGATCCCAGAAGTGTCTCAAAGAGATCGGTATCATGACTCATTTCTTCAAGGACTTCGTTGATCTTTGCAGTCATAATTTCTGTTGAATACCGATTCTGAATGGGTTGTTCCAGCATTAAGGACTCCACCCGATCCTTCATGATGGATCCGACATGTTCACAGACATTAAGATCGGGAGAATTGCCAGGCCATTCATTATTTCCGAAAAAATCAATGTTATTGTCCTTAAGCAGTTGTTGAGTCGCAAGTGCTTTCATACAGGGGGCTTTGTCGTGAAGAAAGGTTGCCTGTTCAACATCCAAAACACACTCGGGGTCTTTCAAAAACGGAATTACATGTTGGGCTAAAATTACATTTCGAAAATAAGGCCCATCCCAACTGGTTCCTCTTGGTTTGATAACCCAGATGAGCTTCCGAATAGAGAACATAATGAAAACACCCACACATGCTGGATTTTTTACTATTTCTCGATACTTCTGGTCGTCTGGGACTTCATCAGGAGTTGTTGCCCAAACCCGATCATTCTGAAAATTTGGTTTTCTGGAGACATAAACGAAGAATTCATCGCTGACAACCAAGTGAAGGAAATCGTCTTCCGTCCATTCCTCAAGATAATCACAAAACCATAGCCGATCTTCAATATTAAGATCACTCTTCCGTGGCTTAGCTATTTCATGCCAAGCACTCAAGCCTTGGCGAACTCGAAATTGATGCACAAGTTGCCGATTGACTATCTTACCACGACGGATAAGTATCTCTTTCGCTACCTCAGAGCAGCTCTTCTTTCGGCGCCGTGATGCAGCAAGCACAATGTCTTTCGATTCTTGAGATAATTTCTCCGTCTTCCTCATCGAAATTCTGTTTCACAATCTTCAGGATTCTTATTCCAATTCCTTTTGACAAAGTCTTCTGATCTTTTTAATCTCTCAGCCACCCAGTGTCGAGTTATGAAAGTTGCACCAGCTTCCTTTGCTTCACGAAATGTGACAGCTCGAATGCGGTCAAGAACTCGCTTTTTCTCTGAATCGTTCAAAATAGATGATGCCATGGTTTCTGTGGGGAAAAAAATGGTAAGAATTAAAATCACAGGAATAGAATATAATGGTTTTTATTCAGATTTTAACGCTCTTTCAAGTGGTCTCACCGGTTTTTATCTATCTCTTCTAGTTTTTGCTCTACAGGGGGGGGGGGGCAATCATTTCCTGACACCCCGTATACATGGAAAATGACCGAAAAACTGGTACCAAACCTCAAACTAAACCCAATTACCATCCAAACAACACTGGAAAATAGGAAAGACAGTGTGTTCCCAAATTAAAGACCCGACAAGGGACCTCCTCAACACTGAAGGAAAGCAGCTTGGTTGTCAGCGGACCAAGACTTTTTAACCAGCTTTCAAAGGACCTCAGAAACGTGGCAGGGGTCAAAGTTGAAATTCCCAAAAGAATAGATGCTTCACCCAGGATGGTACCAGATGAGCCGGGTGTACCTGGCTATGTGCGGTGTGGAGCGCAAGAGAGCAACTTGCTCCTCCACCAAGCCAGGCAACCAGCTCGACCTTCGTGTGAAGAGAGACCAACGCACGGAAGTGCTACAATGTTACGAGGTATTAGAACTATAACAAATGTTCAAATTGATGTCTGTTTTGGGACCTTTTTTTTTGTTGACGCTCGTGAGGAAAAGGCCTCCGGAGGCCTTTTCCTCACGAGTGTAACTCGCTTTCATACTAGCTATTGCGTGTTATTCTACCCGCAACAAAAAAATGGTCCCAAAACAAGACACCAATTTGAACATTTGTTTTAGTTCTGATGTACTGCTTTTGTAACATTTAAATTAAAATAAATTTTCCTGCGAGACCAGACTTACGGGACACCCTGTATATATTTATTCTCGAGAAAAACTATACAGTTGTATGCATGGGACCTACACCCATTTGGTTGAGGGGCATGTCGATAAAATTTCACATGTGTAAATGGATGTTAACCCTGCACACACACACAGACGCGCGCGCGCGCGCGCATCTGGCTACCCTACAAAGCCGTGACATTTCACATTTTCACGTACTCGCTTCTGTATCGCGGCGTTTACCTAATCTAACCAAACCAAACCTTACCTAACCTAGCCTAACCTTAATTATATCCTTTTTTTTCCATGATAAAATGTAGCATTTATGAAACTAAACCACCGCGACACTGCTAATTTCGTAATACGTGCGTTCGTGTCTCAATGGGATATGCGCGTTTCCTTAAGATTGACGCGATTCTGTTGAAAAGACAAGAACGTACACACACTATATTTTATATATATATATATATATATATATATATATATATATATATATATATATATATATATACGAAAGTAACACGTGAAAAATATTTATGATGAATAAAACCACGAAGGAAAGGAAACACAAAATGGTGCTCAAGCGCTTTCGTCTAATGACATCCTCAGGAACACTGAAGTACATAAAAAGGTTACAGCCTATATATAGGTTACAGAAAGAAAAAAAAATAAAGAAAAATAAATAACATACATACACACACACACACACACACATAATATATATACATACATACATATCTATATATACAAATACATACATACATACATATATATATGCAATAAACAGAGAAGTAAAAATAAAAAATTATTAAAAATTAAAACCTTAAAGGATTACCAGTGAGGCGTACAGATTTGTAAGGAAAAATATCGATTTTTAGCACAAGATCAAATGGATTATAAAAATACAAATTTATACTGGAAATCTGCCCGGGTTTTAACACACTGCTGCCTATGGTCAGGTTTCGATATATATAAAAAAATAAAATGCAAATTAAAAGTTAATAAAGTAGCAGACAAGTTTACCAAAGATTTAATGTTTTACCCTTCTTATCTAAATCTGTTTTAAAGGAATTCAAAATAACAGGATCGAGTTGAAAAAGACCTTTGCTTATGTTGAAGTTATTTGAAAGTTGGATAATGGCAGACTCAAGAATATTTCTATTAACAATGTTGCTTGAATGGAATAAAACTGAAGCATTATTCCAATCAATACAGTGGGCTAACTCTGACAAATGGACAAAATGGGCACTGGACAACTGTCCTGTTCTAACGGAATATTGATGCTGTTTTATACGTGTGTGCAAATCCTTTCCCGTCTGACCTATGTAAAAGGAATCACATTGTTTACAGCCAATTTTATAGATAATGCCTGAATTATTGGTAGGGCTATTTTTTATGATATTTTTCACAATATTGTTATATGAAAATACTACATTAATATCCAAAAGTTTAAGTACATTAGCAATGCCTAAAAAGCCCGGGAAAAATGGAAGTACTAAAATATTTTTTGACAAAGTACGAGTGTTAATATTGACACGATAGAAAGTTCGTTTTGCCTTGTTGAGACAAGATTCCATAAACGCAGATGGATAACACAAATCACTTCCAATACCGTTGATTTTTTCCAATTCGGCATCGATGTATTCCGGACTGGCGATCCTAAGGGCGCGGAGAAACATTGATGAAAATATGGCCTTCTTAGTGGGGGTATCATGTCCCGAATAAAGGTGTACGTAGGACAAATTGTTTGTCGTTTTCCGATAGATACTAAACTTAAAACCTGGGCTTTCCCTATGTACACGCACATCCAAAAATGGGATGGAATTGTCTTGCTCCACTTCTAAAGTAAACTTAATGGAGGGGACTTGATCATTTAACTGAAGGAGGAAGCTATCCAGGTCACGATTCATGGGCCAGATACACAAAATATCGTCGACGTACCGCAACCAAGGGATGCCAACCCCCAGGATTCTCGGAATATAGGTAATTTCGAAAAACTCCATATAAATATTGGAGAGGAGGGGCGATAAGGGGTTGCCCATAGCCATCCCAAAAACTTGTTGATAATACTCGTTATTGAAAGTGAATTTACAGTCTTTGATGCAAAGCTTAATGAGTTCCAAAACAATGTGTGAAGGTAGTGGCAGGTCATACTTATGTAATTCTTGGGAGAGAAAGTCAAGCATATCGTCAATCGGCACTTTTGTAAACAATGAACAAACATCAAAACTGATCAATTTATCGTTAGTTTCAGTACGTGCATTATTCAATTTTTCCGTAAGATCCACAAACCTGGTAACCCTATGCGCCCTATTATTAGCTCGGTGGGCTCTATTACTTATAAACTCTCCAAATGGCTTGTCAAAGTCTTGTCCCCCATTCTCGGAACTATTTCTGATTCACATGTAAAAAATCCATGGATCTTACGGAAAAATTGAATAACGCACGTACTGAAACTAACGATAAATTGATCAGTTTTGATGTTTGTTCATTGTTTACAAAAGTGCCGATTGACGATATGCTTGACTTTCTCTCCCAAGAATTACATAAGTATGACCTGCCACTACCTTCACACATTGTTTTGGAACTCATTAAGCTTTGCATCAAAGACTGTAAATTCACTTTCAATAACGAGTATTATCAACAAGTTTTTGGGATGGCTATGGGCAACCCCTTATCGCCCCTCCTCTCCAATATTTATATGGAGTTTTTCGAAATTACCTATATTCCGAGAATCCTGGGGGTTGGCATCCCTTGGTTGCGGTACGTCGACGATATTTTGTGTATCTGGCCCATGAATCGTGACCTGGATAGCTTCCTCCTTCAGTTAAATGATCAAGTCCCCTCCATTAAGTTTACTTTAGAAGTGGAGCAAGACAATTCCATCCCATTTTTGGATGTGCGTGTACATAGGGAAAGCCCAGGTTTTAAGTTTAGTATCTATCGGAAAACGACAAACAATTTGTCCTACGTACACCTTTATTCGGGACATGATACCCCCACTAAGAAGGCCATATTTTCATCAATGTTTCTCCGCGCCCTTAGGATCGCCAGTCCGGAATACATCGATGCCGAATTGGAAAAAATCAACGGTATTAGAAGTGATTTGTGTTATCCTTCTGCGTTTATGGAATCTTGTCTCAACAAGGCAAAACGAACTTTCTATCGTGTCAATATTAACACTCGTACTTTGTCAAAAAATATTTTAGTACTTCCATTTTTCCCGGGCTTTTTAGGCATTGCTAATGTACTTAAACTTTTGGATATTAATGTAGTATTTTCATATAACAATATTGTGAAAAATATCATAATAAAAAATAGCCCTACCAATAATTCAGGCATTATCTATAAAATTGGCTGTAAACAATGTGATTCCTTTTACATAGGTCAGACGGGAAAGGATTTGCACACACGTATAAAACAGCATCAATATTCCGTTAGAACAGGACAGTTGTCCAGTGCCCTTTTTGTCCATTTGTCAGAGTTAGCCCACTGTATTGATTGGAATAATGCTTCAGTTTTATTCCATTCAAGCAACATTGTTAATAGAAATATTCTTGAGTCTGCCATTATCCAACTTTCAAATAACTTCAACATAAGCAAAGGTCTTTTTCAACTCGATCCTGTTATTTTGAATTCCTTTAAAACAGATTTAGATAAGAAGGGTAAAACATTAAATCTTTGGTAAACTTGTCTGCTATTTATTAACTTTTAATTTGCATTTTATTTTTTTATATATATCGAAACCTGACCATAGGCAGCAGTGTGTTAAAACCCGGGCAGAGTTCCAGTATAAATTTGTATTTTTAATCCATTTGATCTTGTGCTAAAAATCGATATTTTTCCTTACAAATCTGTACGCCTCACTGGTAATCCTTTAAGGTTTTAATTTTTAATAATTTTTTATTTTTACTTCTCTGTTTATTGCATATATATGTATGTATGTATGTATGTATGTATTTGTATATAGATATGTATGTATGTATATATATATATATATATGTGTGTGTGTGTGTGTGTGTTATTTTTTTTCTTTTTATTTTTTTTTTCTTTCTGTAACCTACGTATATATAGGCTGTAACCTTTTTATGTACTTCAGTGTTCCTGAGGATGTCATTAGACGAAAGCGCTTGAGCACCATTTTGTGTTTCCTTTCCTTCGTGGTTTTATTCATCACATATATATATATATATATATATTATTTATATTTATTTATTACAGCAGTGCAAGTATGGATTATAGAGTGGTAAAGAACCTTTCCTGACCTGGCTCAGCACGATAAACTTGAAAGGATGAGAAAGTTTGTTTTAAGACGAGAAGTGGCTTGTCTTAATTAATTAGTGTTGAGCTTTTAATAATCGAGTTTTTATGTGTGGACGATAAAAATAATTAAATTTCATGTCTGAGAATATAATAAGAGCAAATTTTAGAAGGAAAATTTTTAATTAACTGCGCATCATGCGCCCTTACACTGTGTTACAGTTTCATAACGTTTAATGGGCCTCTTACACACACACACACACACACACACACACACACACACACTGAAAAGAACTTCATACTCGATTGCTGTAAACACAATTAGGTCGGAATTTGGAGCACAAACAAGTCGTCCTTTGTGCGTATAGAATTAAAAAGAAAAGCGTAAACAGAGAAAGAGATTGAAAGAGGTTTGAGGGAGGTGAATCCTTTATATAGAAAAGGTGATGGGGTTGAATGGCTCTGAAAGGTCTTTCTAATTGCTTCTCGTAACCTTCAACCTCTTTGCGTAACAACCCCTTCAGTTTGGACAAGGCAAGACAGAGTCGATTTACTCACAAAGAGGTTCACGCCTATTTCGAAGAATGCCAAGTATATACGCCTTGTGTACGACAGTAATACCCAGCAGAATGCCCAGTTATATTCGTATATACTGTATATATGATTTCCAGTCTTGCTTGTTGC
This sequence comes from Bathynomus jamesi, assembly GCA_023014485.1. Classification (NCBI taxonomy): domain Eukaryota; kingdom Metazoa; phylum Arthropoda; class Malacostraca; order Isopoda; family Cirolanidae; genus Bathynomus; species Bathynomus jamesi. The sequence continues at coordinate 473,959 of JAJOZX010000183.1, forward strand.
CTTATCCGTTCTTCTTTTGTTTTTCTTGTTTGTTTCAGTATTCGTTGTTTGTTGATGATCTCTCTCTCTCTCTCTCTCTCTCTCTCTCTCTCTCTCTCTCTCTCTCGGGCAATTCACTTTTTGATCACTTGCCTCCTAAAACACCTCTTAGTGGGAGACTCTTTACTTCGCCTTAGCAACAACGGGTGATAGATAACCCACGGATCATTTTCATACTCCATAAGGGACAAGTACACGGGGATAGATACAGGCATCTTTCACTGATATTCCTCGCTGGAAAGAGATTTTCTCTGCTCTCATGGTGGTACAACACCGCGAAGTATGAAGGACTAAATATCACTTGCTGCATAAACATCTTTCAAGGCGCGAGACCCTAGTTGAAACGGCGACATTCAAAGAATTGGCAGACGCATACACATGACGAACATCCAATTAAAGAAAACACGCTCACACATTTCCATGCCTTAGTAAGAGGTCTAAAAGAGGGTAAAAAAGTATTTTGTAGAAATACGTATTGTACTTTCATAATGAACCAGAAAAATAAAACTTAAAAAAAACACATTCCATGGATTAGGTGCGTAGAGTTGAGTTTCTGTTGTCACGATTTCTTTTCTTTCTCTTGGGTAGATAGATGCGCGTGACGTGACGGGTAAGGGCATAGTGTGGTAAATCTGATTTCTGTTCTCATTTTCTGTTTCAACCCCTTTCCTGTAGAAGCATTTTGTAACTTTGCCGGCGTGATGGTTTTGCGCGTACATGGGTGTAGACATGGAGAGTTTAAACTTTACCTCACTTAATCCTTTTGGAACTAGCCCGGAATGGTTCATAGGATCTTTGCTGGATTGATACCTCGGTAAATAGAGCTGCAAATATTTTGTATAAAATCAAACCAGATGTTCGAGGTTTTTGTAACTATACCAGTTAGTTGATATAAGAGCGGCACAAATATATTATTAGTTAGTTTATACAACGGTGCTATCTAGTGTTCGATTTCTGTGTGCATAGCGTAATTGTAGGGCTAGCTTATAAATTCTCCTCTCTTCTATAAAATTTTGTTAGCTCTTCCAGGGTCATTTATTTTTCCTTCAACCTTTTTCCGTACCCACCTTTGGCGGGGAGAGAGCAGTTTCCTACTACTGCTAGAATAATTGCAAAATGAACGAGTTTAATAACAGGAACCTCCCTCAGTGGACCGAAAGGTCTTTGAAACTTCTTGTCCTTGTAACTCTCTCTCTCTCTCTCTCTCTCTCTCTCTCTCTCTCTACACACACATATATATATATATATATATATATATACACACACTTTTTATGACCGTATAAATTGTTGTTGGGAGAAATCTTGATTTACGATAATATTATCCGAGATATATTTTCATTAATATAGAATCTGACACACTTCATAGCGTATTTGCATTAAACAAACGAATAGAACAAACATAACGTAACTATAAAACACACACCACACACACACACACACACACAGTTTTATGGTTGCGAAATAGTTTATTTTTTGTTTTTAATAGATTTCAGGACAAGTTTCAGTCCCGAAACATTTTTTTCGGACAATCTGCAGTTGCTTTGCGGGGTGTTCGGCCCGAGTTGGATGGATGGAGGGAGGTGGAGGTGGGGAAGGGGACAGGTAGCGAGCGGGTAGGGCAAGGGAACTTTCTTGCGTAATATTTTGGAATGCGAGAGAACTTGGAACCTGTCTTCCAGTCTTCCCAGAAAGAAATGCGCACAAAATATAGACTTCTTGAAAAAAAAAAAATGTGTGTGTGTGTGTGTGTATACTGTATATATAATTTTTTTTTTCTATAAGTTTATTGTTTACAACTAAATTCCATTCCTGAAGAGGAATTTGACCGCCCACATATAACACCGTTATACGTATATAGAATGCGGTATATTTTTTAAATGTACGCTCAAATGACAATATAATTACATACACACAAAGAGGTTTTGTGTATGTGCGTGTGCGTGTACGCGCGCGCGAGCGTGCGTGCGTGCGTATGTGAACTATGCATCTCAAACCGATCCCAATCTTATGCACGTCAGGAAATACCGATATATCTGCTGACGCAAAGTTGCATCTTTTTTTTTTTTTTTTTATTCTAAATGATTTCCGATCTTCGCGTGGATGGCGTGACCGATTCTTGGAATTAAATTTAAATACTTTTCAAAAGGAATTTCGGAAGGAATTTTAATAAATTCTGAGATATAATTTCTCCTTATTATTTGTATTACGCAGCCCAATATTCTTACATACGTAAATGGTGTTTATCGGCTATATATATATATATTATATATATATATATATATATATATCGTACACTAGATAGCAGCTTCGTATAAACTAAGAGCATAATATATTTGTGCTAATCGTATATCAACTATTTGGTATCGCCACAAAATCCTCGAACATCTGGTTTTGATTTTATACAAAATATTTACATCTCTATTTACAAAGATATCGGGTCAACGAAGATTCCATGGGCCATTCCAGGTTAGCCCCAAAAGGATTAAGCAATTTTCCATGTCTAAACCCATGTACGCGTAAATCCATCACGCTGGCAAGGTGGTGAAATGCTTCTACAGGAAAGAGGTTGAAACGGAAATTGAAAAGGAAATCAAATTTTTCACACCATGTCCTCACCCCTCACACGCACCCAGCCACCGAAGAGAAGGAAGAGGAAAGAAGGAAATTGGAATGGTAGAAACGCGACCTAATCTATGCCATGCAAATTTTTAAAAATTTTGTTCATTCATTAGCAAATTATGTATTTCTCTGTAATTAGATGTCTGTGATGTGTATGTGTCCGCCAGTTCTTTGGGTCTCCCGCCTGGAGAGAGAGAGAGAGAGAGAGAGAGAAATTCTGCCTGAATAACATTTTCCAAGTAACTGAAATATACTGCAAGTCGGCTTTTGAACTTTTCGCAAAACACTTTTTGTTTGAAATTCGCACACGCAATATATATATATAATATATATATATATATAATATAATATATATATATAATATATATATATATAATATATATATATATAATTTGCTAATGAATGAACAAAATTTTTAAAAATTTGCATGGCATAGATTACGTCGCGTTTCTACCATCCCAATTTCCTTCTTTCCTCTTCCTTCTCTTCGGTGGCTGGGTGCGTGTGAGGGGTGAGGACATGGTGTGAAAAATTTGATTTCCTTTTCAATTTCCGTTTCAACCTCTTTCCTGTAGAAGCATTTCACCACCTTGCCAGCGTGATGGATTTACGCGTACATGGGTTTAGACATGGAAAATTGCTTAATCCTTTTGGGGCTAACCTGGAATGGCCCATGGAATCTTCGTTGACCCGATATCTTTGTAAATAGAGATGTAAATATTTTGTATAAAATCAAAACCAGATGTTCGAGGATTTTGTGGCGATACCAAATAGTTGATATACGATTAGCACAAATATATTATGCTCTTAGTTTATACGAAGCTGCTATCTAGTGTACGATTTCTATGTGTGCGTAGGGTAATTATAGGGCTAGCTTATATATTTTCCTATTTTTTTTGTAAAAATTTCTTGGCTACTTTTCCGGGGTTAAAGTATTTTTTCTTCAACCTTTTTTCGTACCCGCCTCTGGCGGGGAGGGAGCGGAAGGTGAGAAGAGAGCCTTTCTGCTTTCCTATTCAGTTTTCTACTACTGCTACAATAATTAAAAAATGCGCTAGTTTAGTAACGGGAACCTATCCAAGTGAACCAAAAGGTCTTTGAGGCTTCCTCTTGTTTTTGCATCTCTCTCTCTCTCTCTCTCTCTCCAAAATATACAGTCTATTTTAAGACTTTCAAATAAAGCTTGCATGGGAAATACGCAGAATCTCTCCTATAAAGTATATTAAATATTCATAGATATGAATATATTTAATATGATTACGTACAATCTATTTGGAAAGAATTAAGTTATAGGAGACATTATATGGAGTTTTAAAGCTATTTTAAATGTAAACCTAATTATTATTATTGCAAAAACCACTTTTAAAACGTGTATTATAATAAAAATACAGTTAACTTTGAAGCGAGATAACACCTTTTTTTTTTTTATTCTCCGACTCTATTCAACTCGGATCAGTAGCCCTGAATGTTGATATTTTATGTCCCAATTTTTATATCCCAATTTTATGGCCCATTTTTATGTCCCATTTAGATATGCTACTTCATCCGATTTTCTGAAGTTAATGTGAGAAATTCTCTGCTGTCGTTAACTTCCTCTTATCTCGGGTACTAATTAAATTTCATTCAGGGCCTATAAGGAGGCAAGACCTAAAGACCGGAATGGTTTGTCCCTTAAAAGAACTTCTCTATCGACGCTTCTTTTTTAGTCATATTATTTTCAATTTTTTTTTTTTTTTTTTTTTTTTTTGTTCAGCCAAAAGTGGAAGGAAGGAATCTGCGGTGGAGTGGTGGTGGTGGTGGTGGTGGTGATGGTTTTATTGGTTTGATGTTGATGTTAATAATATTTGTTTTGTGCTGCATGTGGTTGGCATGGGCCGGGAAAATAATACACACACACACACTCTCTAATGTACGGTATGTTAAACAAAATTTAACAAATAAAAAACATAAACAGCTAGGCCTATTCTGTTCCTCAAAATATTTCCCCGTCACAATGGTGCACCTCTGCTATCTGGAGGGGAGGGAGTATACGCCCCTTCAGTAGAAGTCTGAATTTTGTTGAGAAAGCCACTTGGTTCCAACACTCTGAAGGTCTTCACTTGCGGAAAAATGCACTCCTCGAAGATGTGTTTTTATCAGTCCGAACAAGTGGAAATCAGAAGGCGCAAGGTCTGCACTTATAAGGTGGGTGGGTGATTACAGTCTAGTGAAAGGGGGGGGGGGGGGGCGAGCTGTGCAGTTTTGAATGCCGAATGTGGGCGAGTATTGTCATGCAACATGCACACATCAGTGTGCATCATTTCAGATCGATTTCTTCGTAGTTCTTTCTTGAGTTTGTGTAGCATCTGGCAGTATTTATCGGCATTGATCGTTCGGTTTGGCTCCGTAAATTCCATCAGTAGTGGATCTTTCTTGTCCCCAAAACCTGTAAGCATGACATTTTTGCTAAACGCTTGAGATTTGAGTTTTTTCGTTTGAGGAGTTGAGGAATGCCACCATTCCTTTGACTATTCCTTCGTTTCAGGGAGAAAGAATGGCACCCACATCTGGTCTTCCGTTACAATTCTATCTCGAGATGTATCGCCCAGTTCTGTGCATTGCTGTAAACAGTTATTGGCATGACTGCACACGCAAGTTTTTCTTGTCGGAACTCAGGGTCTTGGGTATCACTTTGCGACGATTTTGTGTACCTATTACAACGACATAGCTTATTTCGCTAGTCGTTATGCGCAAATCTGCTTGAACAAGTTAATACAAAGGACACCAAACAGCAACAGACCGGCTGGTCGCTACGAGGTTGTCTGTTTATTGAGAAAAGTTAAAAGATGAAAGAAAATTTAAAGACCAGTGAAAATTGACATGAGCCATATTCTTTTCAGTCGTTGTGGTCAAGGGCTGACTGCTGCTTGTAGCATCTCTCACCGTGATGTGGCTACCTTTAAACCACGTTATCTAGTCATGCACATTGTTTTTTATTTATTGTATCACCCATGAATACAGTGCATAGACGACGGTATATCTCATCACCAGTATTCCTCTCCAAATGCAAAAAAGGACAACAGAACGCTGCTGAAACACGAGCTATAGTCACCTTCCATCTTTGCATACGGCCAACTAATGATAGACTTTTATCGGAGTTTACCCCCTTTTCCTCTAGATGCCAGATGTACAACGATGTGAACGGGAACATTTTGAGGAATAGAGTAGGCCTTGCTGCTCTACATGTACCAAATTTTATATGCAGTCAACCATTAGTACTTTTAAAAAGGTGTGCGGAAACTTTTCAGGCATACTAAATAATATATATATATGATTCAGAACTTGTTTAAGTTACCACTATCAGAACCAAACAAAAGTGGTCCTTTTAGAGAGTTGGTCACTTTA